>BJCM01066548.1:0-10004 GCA_018326385.1 Flaveria bidentis | reverse complement strand
AAGTCATGGAATTGCTCACCAACATACATGTTGACAAAACATATTTTATGCAATGCTACAGGTTTGATTATCGGTTGATTGAAGATTTAAAGACGTTAATTTATTTTGGACCGTTAGGTTATTAGTTAAGAATTATTTATTTTCTTGTATTTGTAAGAACATGTTATGAAATGAATGAGTTGATTAAATATTGTCATTTTAATAGTGTCGTGTGCATTTAAACAATCTTAGTTACGCTCCGGTATGTTCCGCCGCTTTAGTCTGGGTATGACATAATATGTAACTAGTTTGAATATTAAGGTTAATATTTATTTAATTAAAGTGATACATTAGCATGCAATCATGTTATTTCTTATTTAATTATCACTTTTCTACCTTTGTAAAAAACTACTGTAGCTCCATAGCATAATGATTACTTTTAAAGACGTGCGTGCATGTGTGTACGTGTGTATGAGAGAGATCAAATGAAAACCATCATTTTAATTGAAAATCATATTTAACCAATCATATATTTTTTCATAATTAATTATTTTTATAATAAAGGTTGTTTTGGTAATTTTGTATACGAACTAATTATGCTAAACATATAATGTTGACTAAATCCCACATTTATCTCTTTAAAATTTAAAACTTATTTTGTATTATTTTTTTTATAATCCATCTTCATCAACATAGAATCTCCTTAAAAATCATTATAAAAATAAAGCAACGAGACAATCAAAATGATATTAATTTCATTGAAGACCATAATCAAAATCAAACCAATCTGATGGTATTTTACTTTTTTGAACTAAACATAAAAAAATAAGAATGTAGAGATCGTTTGATGCGTGAAGAAAGAATGATCAATCACTAGTTCATCATCTATAGGGAAATCAATGGCGTTCACTGGTATGTATCAATCTATTTCTTCCATTTTGATTGTACTTGCATTTATCATGTTAATTCAATGGTGGCTAGGGTTTTTATTGTTTGGCGTTGTAGTTATATTTACAAGATGAAGATAACTATGAATTGATAAAAAAGAGTATCCGGGTAAAAATAAGATTAATTGAAAAAGACAATTGTTGATTCAAAACATGTGGGATACATATATGTAAGTATGAGGAATAAAACGAACACCCAAACCTAATGAGAAAGACGGACACAAAGAACGTGAAGTTTTTTTAATTTTATCATAACCACGTTTATGTAACATATACGTAACTCATTGGTATATATATGTACCTCTGTGTTGTTTTCGTATATGTAACTCTATTATTTTGATTGTTTATATAACTTTATTATATGCATGTGTAAGTTTTTTGTTTACATATATGTAATTCTTTTTGTTACATATACGTAAGTTGAACTTGTACTCATACACACATATATACACATTTTTAGGTTTTTCAACGGTTTTTGTTGTAATTATATTTTGTTACATGTATGTAATATTTGGTACGTATAATAACTCCATTGTTACATATATGTACTCTTAAAAACGTTTTTAGCATTAAAAAAATTTGGTTTAAAATATAAATATGTAACTCATGTTGGTTTTTCATATAAGTTTGTTAATAGTGATACACATATGTTCGATAGTGTTACATATACGTAACACACAATGTTACGCATACATAACACATATTGTTACGCATACGTAACACTATGTTACGAATGCATAACTAGTCATTTTCTTTAGCTTATTTATTTTTATAAGAAACATAATGATCTAGTTTTTCAATCCAAAATAAAGAAAAAAATACATTTGATTATTTAAATTTCTATTAAATATAAGAGAGATGTAAGAGAAAAACGGAGGATGAGAGTAAATTTAAGAATTTTGTTAATTATACTTGATAGTTACCAAGTTTATGATTTTGTGTTGTTCTTAATTTGCCCTTAATGCATATTTAAACCCTAATAATCTTTTATTTAATTACTAAAATGTTATTAATTAATATCAACCATAGATCAAAAAGATCAATGGTGAATAAGTGGTTTTCTTGGTTTTCTATTTATAATATGTTTTTCATTGGAACCCTCTCCTATGATATTGATATTGATATATATATATATATATATATATATATATATATATATATTATATTATAGGTTAGTGCCTGTTTACTACACGAATTGGAAGATAAAAATTGTTATAATTTATGATTTTATTCATTTTTTTGTTACTGGAATTACATTTTGCATATAACAATGAAAAATTAAGCTACATTTATAATTTACGAAAGAAAGTATATGTAACTATGATCACCAAATAAGTGAATAATATCCTATTTGCATTACAAAATTGTAAGGATTCCATAAAATAAAAGAATTCCACACACATAATTTTATTTCTTTTATCATTATTAAAAAGGTAACCATAAGAAAGCAAGTGTTTCAATTCGGACTAAAATTTTCGTAATAACTATACCCGTAACTTGTAACACATATATAAAACTGAATTGCAATATATCCGATGAATTTACTATTCACATGCAATTTCAAACGTATTATTAAGAGTGAATTGTCGTTTTCCTCCCTGTGGTTTGGTCATATTTGCTAATTTCACTAAAAAAAAGTTTTTTTTTTACATTTGTTTCCCAAGGTTTGAAATAAATAGAATGGAATTGAAGACCTGGACTTGGCACTGAATCACTCCTCCCCTCTACTGATTAAGTTAAGATTCTCAAAAGAACGTTTTCATCCAAAAATATGAATTCCATGGTAAAAAAATTTATTATCAACACGTAAACATAAATTAGGATTTCGTTTTTATATAAAAATTTACGTAAGTACCCTTTTAACGATGAAAATTTAATATTTTAAAACAATTGATCTAATATTTTTAGATGAAAATAGTAATATTTCCCAAATATTGAGAAGCCAAATGCAAAAAAAAATATTTTTAAATGAAAATGACAAATGTGATCGGTGAGAAAAACGTCAATTCACTTTATTTCTAAAATAAAATGAATGGGGCTATCATAAATATTTGATAGTAATTTAATAGTATAAGTATAGTCATTTTGCGTTAAAGAAATCTAATATAAAATGTATATTAATAAAAACTTTTACAAATTTTATGATTATATTTAATTCTTATTCTCCGTGGAAGATATTATCGAATACTAATCCGAGATTATAATGCGATCCTCGTCATCATTGAATATAAGACAAGAAAAGATTCTTTAGATTCCATTATCACATGATGAATCTATCACATGATGAATCTATCACACGATCTAATTTTCTAACCATACAATATTAAAATGTTATTAGGCAGTGTTATTGTCGCTCTTGTTATCAAATTGTTACAAAGCGTTTCACATGTATTATAATAATAGATAGTCGCTTTATATATAAAATTATATAATAAGATTTTAGAATAGAGACTTCTTCGTTATAAAACTAGAGATAGATAAGAATAACGTAATTAATTTGTATGTAAGATAAAGTAGGACTTTGTTTGACTATGTATACGCTTGAGCCATTAAAAATATAATATTGTTATGTTTACGTAACTTTTCAATAGTTTTTTATATGTTTAAGCTATATATAAATTATAAAAAGTGTAGAAAGTATTAATGACGTCGTAGAGTTTAATAAATAAAAATCAAATGATTTTTTTAAATTTGTATAAGATTTAGGAAATAGAAAAAAAAATACAAAATGATAAAAGAATATATGTGGTTTGGTGGGTTCCTAAGGTTGCAAACGAACTGAACAAACACGTATAAACTGTTGGTTTTCTTTCATTAATCTTTTACCGTGCAGAAGAACTGTTCATGATCAGCCCATAGCCAAATGAGATTATCTGTTCATGTTAATTTATAAAGAAAATAAGCATGTTCATTTAACGAACGATTAGGAACAAACATAATTAAACATAAGTGAACAAATGTAAACAATAATATTACCAAATGACCACAAATATAAATAAATGAAGGTGCGCCCTAACTAAATAAAAAAATATCTATTAATGATCTTTAGCCAAAGTGGTTGAGATGATGTACCTAGAAAATAAAAAAATGGGTTATTTTAAACAATAATATTACCAAACGATCACAAATATAAATGAATGAACATGCACTTAACTAAATAAACAAAATATATATCAACGATGCTTAGACAAAATGGTTGAAATAATTTACCTAATAGCAAAAATGCTCTGGATTGAACCACTTGGTTTACCCAGTTGTAAATTTATTTACAACGAACATAGTCGTACATTTGTCTTTGAAAATGTATGTCCCTGATTAAAATAACAGATATTCAAGGAACAAAGTCGTACATTTGTCTTTAAAAATAAAACAAAATATTTTGGTCATATTCATTTTTGATAAACGAATGATTGTAAACATAATTTCCACGAAACAGTTCACAAGCTGATTACTGAATTTTCAGTTTGTTTACGGCTCTTAGGATTAATGTACGTTGTTTATTAAGTGTTAAGATTTGACCTGTTTTTATGAATAAAGAATAGTCCACAATTATTAAAAGAATGATATAATTATTAACGTTTTGGTGAAGGATTAACCGGAAAGTATTAATGGCTGTATTCAAAATGAGAAAGAGCGACAAAGTGACAAACCGGTGATATAGATGCCCATAGTTTTTGGGAGGTCGCCCATTGTTTTTATCTGCATTTCTTTCTAATAAATATATTTAGATTATTAAATAAAGGGTATAAACATATTACGTTTTGTATTTTATTCTTACTTAATGTTGTTTAATGATAAAGTTTTGTATTATTTAATGTTGTTTAATTACATAAAAAGTCTTTGTGCTTAGACCTGATTTTACTTTTAATCATCACGTTTGAAAATTATAAGGTCGGTTCAAACGTTTGGCAAAACGTATCAAGAAAGGTCCCTAACGTGAATGGACGTTAATTCTTTATGTTAACTTTTTAAAATTACTAACATGTCCTTTTACGTTAAAAAGAGAAAGTGACAGAGAGGGGGGACTAGGGGTTGAAAGCAGGGAGGGAGGGAGAGGTGGTGGTAGATCGAAGGCGGTGATGGTGGATCGAAGGCGGTGATGGTGGATCGAAGGCGGTGATGGTGGATTGCAGGGGGTGGTGCTTGTGTAGTGGTGCTGGTGGTGGATCAGAGGGTGGTGGGGCTTATGTAGTAGTGGCGGTGGATCGGAGGTGTGAATTTATGTTGGTGATAAATTGTGACGATGGTGGCAAGTGTGGACGCCACAATGTGGAGGTGGCGGTAGAAGGCAGTGGTGATGGTGGTGGTAGTGGGAGGACTAGTAAGGTTAATAGAGAGAGGGTGAAGGTTTAAGATGAAGTGGTGGGCGGGTCTCACCTTATAACTAACTTTATTTTTTAATAGGTAGGGGCACGTGGTCATTTCACTTGAAGTTAACGGATTTTCTAACGGCCATACAAGCTAGTAATTTTTTGTGTTACGTTTTATCAAACGTTTGAACCAATCTTATAATTTTCAAAATTAAGATTCAAAAGTAAAATCAAACCTAACCTAGAAACCTTTCATATAATTCACTTAAATGATAAATTACATTTGCATATAGTAAATGGAGAAATATTACCCACTTGTGTTTTATGTGTATATTCACATGTAAAGAATGCCTAACATGTAGACTTACACACATAAAATGCTTTTTGGAATATATATATTATAACATACATGCATACTAATGACGAATACTAGATAGTTAAAAGTTTTATTAGATCTTAACCTTGCAGGATTAGTTTTAGAAGACGAGTTTCAAATGTATTCTACAATCACTATTTCGAAACTAATTTTGTAAGATTGTTTACATCAACGACCACTTAAGGTGCATAATACTCAAACTGACTAACAAATGTTCAACTTTAATCTAAAGCAAACTTTAATTAACGTCAAATTAACTTGGTAAGTTCCCCATCACTGATCCATACAAGTTTGGATTCTTCAACCATTTTTTTTTATAATTTATCTTTTAACATTTTTAGTATTACTACTTACGAGTCTAGAATGTTGTATCTGTTTATAAATGTATGTTTTTCATATCTTCTAACTCATATTATAACTAAACTAAAATGCCTATATGTTGTCTATGACATCCGGACAACACAATGATTTAAACACTAAAATTACCAGCAAACACTATCTTTAACTAAACATATCATTATAGATATACATGTTTAACTAATTATATAACTAAAGAGTTATTGTAATTTCATACTTAACATAATCCCTACCGTCGACCGGTTGTAACTACTAACACTTTGCTAGTAAAGTTTTGATGATATATGAAAGTTACGGTTCAAAAAATTAATTATTACACCCTAGGCTACATAATATCAATAAATGCCACTATTATATAGTTATTACTCATTAACAAAAGATTCTTAATAAATGCAATCACTTTTAATTATTGCATTCTCACATGCAACAATACTTTAATATAATTTTTTTTGAACGCTAGCAAAAAATTACAATCACAAAAACAGAGAGCATATGAATAACTACACGTTCAAATAATGCACGTTGAAAAAACACCGTTGCCTCATGACAACTCCACTTTTCCTTGATATTTTGTGAATTTTATTTTTTTTAATAGATTACTCAGCGACACCTGCTTATGATGAAAATAAAAATCACAACTTTTCACAATAATATTAAAACCATAAACTTGTGTACATTATTTTATTTTTTTTACAAAAAGCAGTGATAGTATGAACAAAAATATACGGTTAAAAGCTAACAACTAATAGTCGTTGTGAATGAAAACTATAAACTAGTATATGATAAAATGCAATATCTATTTAAATAAATAAATAAAATAAAATAAAAGAAGAATTGAAATAAACATCCAAAACTTAAAATAAAACACTAAAAACCTTTGATATATAATGAAAATATGGAAATTGCGATGGATAACGCAAAGGGTAAAGTGAATTGAGCTATACATGTGCATATGAATCGGAAACAACAACCACAAAATCATATTACCGTATTTTTATTTCAAAATTTTTTAAAATCAAAACATTTATTTAAAAACATAAATTGATAAAGCTGACAATATAAGTATAGTTAAATAAACATTTTTTTTAATGAGATAAAAAAACATATATATTGAAGTACAACATAGTGAATGTAAATATGTAATTAATAGTAAACTAAGTATCAATTGAACTTATTAAATTTGATGAAATTTGATTGAAATTAGAGAACAATAAAATTAATGCAATATAGTAAGACTAAGGTGCGATTAAAAAAACCCATAATATGTAAATATACTTTTAGAATCTAGGTTATTGTATCATTTAACACGTCTTTTTCTTGATTGACGTAACACAGCCCATCAATTTTTAATAAGGACACATTTGAATATGTGAACAATTCCAATTGGATGATAGGTATCAAAGCATTCGAAGAATGTCATCCCCCAATCATGACTGCAAATAGAGGTTCTATTGCAAAAACCATAATTTTGCTTGTGGGCTCAGGGCCTTTAAAGTGGGCCCAAAACAAACAAATCTCAGCCGTCCATTAATTAGAATATCAGATTAGCATGGGAGCATGGGGCATGATATATTTCTCTATATAATTATAATTGAATATACAGACATCCCATATTATAAATCGACACTTTCTTATACGTTTTGTATGACACCATACATGTTGTATAGGGTCAAAGACACTGAAAAAGAGAAAAATCCAAGGGGCTGTCAAAGAGTATACTCCCCATACAGCCCATACGACCCGCTATACGACATAGAACTATACAACGCGTATAACAAATTCCGACACTGACTATGAGAAAAAATTCAGGGGGCTGTTAGAGGGGTTATACGCCCCGTATAGGGTTATCGACCCCCCTATATGACGCGTATGAGGTTATACAACACGTATAAAATTTGTTAGATTTATAATTTTAGGGTGTCTCAATATCCACGCTTTTTGTATAACCAAATCTTAGACATAAAAAATTACCAAATTTATCAGATGTCTGCAAACGGGCCCATTATGTAGCTTTGGGCCGATGAAAATGTCTTTGAAAGTTGGGCTGCGAATGTTTTAAGAGGTATTAAAGATAGAGGTTTTAGTTTAGACTTTAGTAACGGGTTTAGAAACCAATCTGTTTGGGCCGATCTAGTAACTGCAAAGAAAATTTATACAAGTATAGAATCAAAGTATTATAGCTAAATGAAACTCATGCATCAAGCAAACAACCATAAGTGTGTTTAGCATATAATTTGAAGAGCATTTAAAAACATCAACCACTAATCATCGAAGACTTGAAGTTACCACAAAAAGTTAGCTTCCGCAACAACAACCAGAAACTCGAATTCTGTAAATCAAACAATAGAAAGTTATCAACAAACTGAAACATCTCGACAACGATTGCATGATCACTCATAGAGCCACCATCAAGAAACACGAGACACACAGTGTCTCATGTTATTTGTTTGATGGAGTTGGAAGTGAACATAGCCCACTTCTTCCCACCCTAGAGGCTAAAATAAATATCAGACATTTTCGAATAATCAAATTAACTTTGGTAGTTTGGTATCATTTGTGCTAAAACAAAGGCCAAATGGTGCCAAGGTCTTGGCGGCTTGCACGAGTGAATCATTTTGTAACATTTGAAAACCTCCTAAGTCCTAACCACGCGATCATAGATGTCGGTCCGAAGAATAGTGTAAGACTCTGTTGTGTTAAGTTTGGTAGTTGCATTCTATGAACATCACCCGAATAAAGTACCCAGACAAATCGAATGCTTTAGTAACGATGTGCAAGAAAGTAAAATAATAATAATGTCAAAAACCGGACAAAAACACTCAAACCGAGAAAAAACCTGAAAAAAACAATCAATATTTGCTTCAACTCTATAAAATTAGACAAAAGATTACTCTATAAAACTAGACAAAAGATTACTGCAACTCTATAAATCAATACTCCCCTATAATCTTTTTTTGCTTTAATCTTATATGAGAATTATGTATTTGTCCCATGAACAAATTCATTTTCATTTTCAAAATTTTCAAAATTTTTCATCTTTTTCACTTTGCAACAAGATCTTCATTTGACTTCATCTTTAATCCCATCTTGAGCACCACCACTTGCTTCCACATCATCATTCACCAACATTGGTCCACACCCTAAAATGTAAAGTTAAATTTACAAAGAGAAACACCTATATTCAACATGAAATAATTTTATTTAATGTGACACTAAAGGACACGAACTATGTTGTTATAATTATGTGATAAAAATATTATCTTATTCTACAAATCATTGGAAATTACATTCTTTAAAAAGGTTTTATATATTGAATATTACTTATTTGACAATTATTTGATAGAAGAATTTAGTTCCTGGATAACAAAACAAATTATATATGTGTGTATGTGTGTACATACGTATAACAATAGTTAATAAAAAATAAATAATAAATTAAGTTTGGAAAATTGACTTATATAACACATGAAGATAATATTACAAAATAGTAATAATTTGCGTCCGTAAATGAAACTTTCCCATAACGATCCCACTTCGATCTTTTGGCAACGTTATGGGTCGATTCATGTATTAAACTTTATGTATCATTAATGTATTAAAATATTATTGCTTATGGCGCAAGATTGTGAGTTTTCTTTTTATAAAAAATATATATTTACATGCTCTTGAACTTAATAACCTTTTTTTTTTATTGTAAGAAAGAGTATTAAACAATTCAAGAAGTGATAATATCAAGAATTTAAAGATGAAATCTTTTGCTTTGTTTGCTTTCTATTTGCGTGTCACCTTCATCTCTTTGACACTTTTCGAATAGACCAACTTTCTTTCAATCCAAGCACAAGTAACTCTTTTTCTGACGGCTATTTAACTCTTTTTTTTCTGACGGTTATTCAAATAACTCGAAGCTAAAAGCTTTCGTAAAAACAATTTGAAAAACTCGCATGGAAGTAGCTCCTTTAAAATTGATTTGGTTTTGCTTGAAATGTTTACAAGACCAAGCCAGTTTGGCTCGGCTCGTTTAGACTCGAGCCGGGT
>BJCM01066547.1:5061-20904 GCA_018326385.1 Flaveria bidentis | reverse complement strand
TAAATTAACCCTTTGTTTTGTTGTTTTTCTAAAAAGACTTATTTTTGTATATAATTTTGGCACCCTATTAACTATTTTTGAATGACTAATTGGACTATGAACCGATAACTATTCCACCCAATCATCTTGATCATAACTCAAGTTTAAATCCTTAGAGCACTAAGTTGACATGTCCTCAAATGATAGTCGTACATCGGTTTGCTCTCATCAGTCAAACACTTAAGACCACCCTCACCCAAGATAAAATTTTTGTAATAGGTAAAACTTTAACCCAAAACTTTCTTCTAATTTAATAAAGTCTTAAAATAACTTATGTCAGCGTTAATGATTGTAATGCTATTAACTTTAACCATTTAATTTCACAACTCCTAATTTCAAAGGTATTTACGTATTAATTATGTCATTTAAACAAACCTATGCACCTAGCAAAGCGATGCCAACCACTAATTTTTGGTAAGTGATGAGGTGGCATTACTAACCATAAATATTTCTAGAAATAAAAGAATCGTGCATTTCCGTCTATGAATTCTAGATTTAGTTTCCTCCCGTATTTGTCAAACTAATCAAGCTTAAATACCTTTATTTATTCCTCATTAAATTAATTAATTAACTTATAAATTCTGCTTTTACATTTGTATAATAAATAATCATGGAGGACATCACTCTTACATGCCAAGATCAAGTGACTTCTTAGATTCTTTTCTAGTGTTATCTAGTATCATATTCTTGTTTTAGTTTATATACTTTCTCTATAAAAATTTTAAAAAAAGTTATTTTGCAGATTTAATGAACATGTAATCACAAATATATTTATAAAAAATTGTTATTGTTTCATGGATGTTGTTGGGTGGAAACTTTGACTTAATAAAATTAAATATAAGCTTTTTAGAGAGCTTTTGTGACTAAGAAGATGTGCAAATAAAGTCCAATTAGTCCATCCTAAACAAGTCCTAAGCCGTACCAACCCGGTTTAAACTTAGCCACATATAAAATGAGAAACATTAAAATAGAAAAAAAAGCTTATAAAATATAAAAAGAAAATTATGAACAAATCCATTCACTTTTAAAAATAAAAATATTATTGGCATTAATTTTCAATAGTATTTTTTATAAGACTAGAATCTTTAATCTTTCAAATTCCTGAAAAAAAAAAAGAATACTTTTATTATATAAATTTCTGTGTGCAAAAAGTAATATTTCTATTGAGCTTTAAAAATTTAAGATTTGTAATAACAAAGCAAAATTGTATTTATTTTACATGAAAAAGTATTTCAATGTCATTTTATAAATTGAATATCTTCAACTTGTTTAAAAATGCATATTCATTTTGAAGGATATAATATTGATATGTTTATAATTATAAGTTTAAATTGAGCAAAGCAATAGAGATCAAGGTAGAAATCAAAAGTTTGATTTAAATAATTAGAATTTATCTAGTTAATTGGAATAGATAATTATTAGTTTATCTATTTGATTATTTAAATAATGTTTGAGTTAGATTATGATTAGTTTATGTCTAGTATAAATATAAGGTTTTGTATTCAGTTTTATAAGTCGAGTTTAATAATAAGAAAAATATCGAAGTATGTTACTTTAAATATATGTGTTTACATATATTTTCGGGTTGATCCAATTGGTTACTCCAACACTCATGAAAATTTAAAAAAAAAGTAAAAATTTAGCAAAGAAGTATGCAACTATCTTAATATCACATGATATTATATAAATTTGTATTTAAAAAAATAAAAAATCATTAGGTACTGTTTAAAAAAACATACAAAACATAAAAAAATAAAAAAATCATGAAGTACTGTTTACAAAGGAAAAAAAATACAAAACATTAGCAACCACCTATATAGCCGGGAGATACGTAGAGTTTATGCTAATAGCCAACGTTTATCATTGAAACCACACATATATATAGTTTAAACATTCTAGTACGAAAAAGTTAAATCAACAATCTTTTTCTTATATATTAATATAATATATTATTTTTGTGATATGAAGTTAAATAAATTTTAACCTAAAGTTCTTATACTTAATTCACTAAAAAATAAATTATATAAATCAAGGTAACGAGTTAAACAAATAATGTTATTTTTCACTTAGGGATGACAATGTGACAAGTTTGGGAGGAGTTTGTGTAATCTCCACCTCATACCCGATTATAGAAATGTGCCCCATATCCGATCCAAACCCGTCGGATATGTATCAAATATCAGGTATACCCGTGGGTAATCGTGTATACCCATTAGTTTAAAAATAAATACCCATAAGGTATCTATCGTTAAACACTTGAAATTAATTAAATTTTTTTCTCTATACTTTCTCTAGCATCTTCATAAGTATGTTCATCTTCATAAGTATGTTGATCTTGTTATAGAGATAGATTTAAAATTTGTATATTGATCGTTTTGCACATATGTGTTTGTGTATTAGAACTATCACAATATATGAATTCTTCTCCTTTCATACATATTATTTGAAAAATAAATATCATATACACGCATCAAATATGTGGACCAAAAAAGAAGAAACTAAACGTTAAGTATACTATAACATAACCTAAACAACCAAAAAGAAATATAATACATTTAGAATACATTTAGAATATAATACATTTAAAAAGAAATATAATACATAACCTAAACAACTAAAAAGAAATATAATACATTTATAAAAATATATCATATCCGTTCCAAATGTCTATGATTTCAGGTATTCTTATCAGATTCGAGTTTAACTCTCATCTCTATTTTCATTTCTCTTTTGGTGGGCATCTAAAATTCGATAAGTTTAATTAACTATTATCACTTATATATATACCTATTTTCACTAATGGCTTAATTTGCTCCTTTATTATTTTACGTTTCCTAATTTCTATAATCGGACATATTTTTTTTTATATTTTTTAATGACTATTACCTCCCTTTACCCAAAAAAAAGAAAAACAATAAAAAGAGAACTAACCGGCCTATTAACCGGCTTATGCCAGGCCGTCATCGTTCAAGACGCATGCGACAATAAAAAGAGAACTCTTCTTTTTGATCAAATGAGCGTAATCATTAAAAGTCTATATGTTTTCATAACATAATTAATTGTTTTAACTTGAATCCAAAATAATAAATTCTTTTGACTAAATATGAAGCATGTTATAAAAGTTTTGAAGTTATTTAATGTTTTTAATCTTAGAGGAAATTAATAAATTTTGTCAAACACTAACTAGTAAAATTGAAATGAACTGTTTTATAAATTTATCAATCATCTCTTAAAAATCTCTCTCGTTTTATTCCCCATAGCCTTCATCCATGTTTCAACTAAATAATATTAATCTATTTCTTATTTAATATATTTTTTTTCTCTTTTTACTGCTCATAATCAATTACAAAAAAACATATTTAAAAATATTGAAGATGAGTAGTGACTCCAAATATGGGGGATTTTTGTAGTTTCTTCAAAACATATAGGGATGAAAATGAGGACAAGACATCTGATTTAAAAGGAAAATTCTATTACATTTTTTTAATTTAAAGATGAAAGAAATAATTAACTTTTATTTACATCCCTGTATAAATTAATTAATATTGTAATAAATATGGATACGAAAATCAATTTATATATTTTCAATCCAGTAACTTTTGAGGTTATATTGTTGGATGGGATCTTCAATTAATAACTTTATTTATTGCTCTTAATTAGTTTATTTACCCAGTGTGTTACGGTAAGATTGTACGCAACGTGATAAAAACAACTTACAATCGACCTGATTTGTTTTTAACTAAATTTAAGTCGAAACGTAAAATAACTCAAACTTATATCTTTAAATGAAAAGATATTGTATTTAACCTGACTTTTTTACAAACAAAATTTACATCAAAAAGTAAATGTATATAAAAAAGCAAGTACCATGGTGTCTATACGATATGATAAAATATAGATTACAATAGCACTGACTCGGTTCCAAACTAAATTTACGTCGAAACGTAGACTAACTCAGATTTATACCGTCGAATGTAAACGTATTATATTGACTCGACAGGTTTCCAAACCAAACTTACGTCAAAAGGTAACCAAGTCAAAGCATACAACAAATTAGCATGGATACGTTTTATATTTGACCTAACTCATATTTTAAACAAATTTACGTCAAAACGTGGACAATCTCAAAACATATCTAAAAAAGACACATGAACGTTATATAAATGACAACTCGTACTGAAACATACATAAAAATAAGATCGTAAGGAATTAATTTTAAGTAAAACTATACATGAATAAACCCAAAACTTTAGAAACTTAAGAGGGTAAAAGTGAATTAAAAAATAAAATTGTTAGAAGATGAAAGTATAAAAGTTTAAAAGCTAAAAGGGGAGAACAAGTAGTTTCTTTTTAAGAGCAATTATAGTGGATTATCTATAAATGTGTCACTATGTGAGTGCGGTATTTATATTTTAGAGAATGATTATAAAAGGAAAATATTACTATTCAACTAAATATCTTGAAAAAATATTATTCTATTCTTATAATTTTTTTTTTAATATTTTCGAAAGTAGTGTGAGTAAAGGTGAGACAACAACAATAATAAATATATAATAAAATATTATTTATTTAGAATTGAGATAAAAAATAATAGTTATTAATGTAATTAATTAATTAATAATAAAGGTTAGTAATTTGACATTAAAGATCTTTCTTGTAGCCAAAGAAACGAATATGAACTATGGAAATTCTATGACGTCAGGTGTGATACAAGTTTTGATGACCATTAAATGTTCATCTTTATCCATTTGCTAATAGTCACATGATCAACATATTACATATTTTTTATGACTAATATATATTTCATCCTTTAACATGGTCATTGAAGTTTTATTTTATTTGTTTTTATATTTTCAAGTAACAATAACCTTTGTATAACCAACTTATCAAGTCGTATTTTTTCTTTTGAACAACATCAACTTTCTTTACTACAAACAAATAGGGATGACAATCAAACTCGAAACCGACGGGTATGAGATTACATGACATACCCGTTTACCCGCCCCGTTTACCCGATTAAGCATACCCGTTTACCCGATATATACTCAAAATAATTTTTAGTTTTTTTTAGTTATTTAAAATATATTATATTTATTTTTTGTTATTTTAACCATATTATATTTATATTCAAGTCCTTTAATTCTAATATTCTTTTCTTTTGGTCAATATCCTACTCGAATAATTCGATAATTAAACTTTTGATTCTTCTTTGAACCTACCTATATAATAGAACAGAGTTAGTGGAACATTAGCAAATAGATTTAGTCGAAAATGGAAAGCGATAAAGAAATTTGGCCAAAATTTTGAAAAGATACCTGACGGGTATAATTCATAAAATAAATGAGTATGCCCGATTACCCATGGGCATACCCGATACATAACCGACGAGGGTTTGAGCCAGGTATGAGACACACTTTTTTAACCGGATATAAGATTAAGATAACTTAAACCCGTCCCAAACCCAACCCATTGCATATATTTACATACGTGTGTAATTATAACCGGATAACATATTAGAAACATTCTATACACGTGATGTACACATGATGGTTAGATGAACACGTGAAGTGCATATGATGGTTGGATGGCTTTTTGTTACTGACGTGATGATATAATATATTAAAAGATATGTTGTTTACCTCAGAAAATAAATAAGTATCATGTTATTTCTTAAAAAAACATTCTAAAAAACCTATTAAATAATATGCAAATATCAATTTTGGAACTTTAAAGAAAGTTCGTTTTTTAATATATGTGAATATGAACAAAAGTCATAACTTTGTTAAATTGTAATTTTATTTAGAGAAAATTGCAAAAACAGTCCCCGTGGTTTGATCATATTGCAAATTTAGTCCCCAGAATTTAAAAATTGCAAATTTAGTCCCCACAGTTAGTGTCTGTTAGTTTTTAACGATCTAGGGACTAAATATGCAATATGATCAAACCATAGGGACTAATAGTGCAATTTGCTCAAAAAAAATAAAAAAATTGTAAATTAAAATATAGAAATCAAATAAAATTTAAAAAAATTAAAATCAAACATAATAAATTCAAATAAACAACAATAATAAATTTCAATAATTTAAAAATAAAAATAAATAAAGGTTAAAAATCAAATCAAGTTTAAAACTAAATAAAAGTAAAAATAAAACGTATGTAAAAAGAGAAAGCGAAAAGTATTGAAAAAAAGTATGTGATTATAGTAAAAAATTAAATAAAACTAGATAAAATTAAAAAGACGTATGTTATAATAAAACCAAATAAATAACGGTTAAAACTAATTAAAAAGAAGTTTATTATTGTTGTTTATTTAATTTTTATTTGGTTTTATTTAATTTTTAATTTTTATTTGGTTTATTTAATTTTTATTTGGTTTTATTTAATTTTTTACTATAATCACATACTTTTTTTTCAATACTTTTCGCTTTTTCTTTTTACATACGTTTTATTTTTACTTTTATTTAG
Source organism: Flaveria bidentis (assembly GCA_018326385.1). Lineage (NCBI taxonomy): Eukaryota > Viridiplantae > Streptophyta > Magnoliopsida > Asterales > Asteraceae > Flaveria > Flaveria bidentis. The sequence goes on along the minus strand of BJCM01066547.1, from coordinate 14,400 downwards.
TTTTAAATTTGATTTGATTTTTAACCTTTATTTATTTTTATTTTTAAATTATTGAAAATTATTATTGTTGTTTATTTGAATTTATTATGTTTGATTTTAAATTTTTTTAATTTTATTTGATTTCTGTTTTTTAATTTTCATTTTTTTTATTTTTTTGAGCAAATTGCACAATTAGTCCCTATGGTTTGATCATATTGCATATTTAGTCCCTAGATCGTTAAAAACTAACGGTGGGGACTAAATTTGCAACAAACTTCCAAAAATTTGGACTAAATTTGCAATTTTTAAAATCTAGGGACTAAATTTGCAATATGATCAAATCACGGGGACTGTTATTGCAATTTTCTCTTATAACTACTACTATATCTATTACTATAGAAATATCATTGTCTTCAATTTGAATACACAAGCAAGTCACATTTTGTTGTTAGCAACAAAATTACAAAATGTCATGATGTATAAGATGGAATAAGCATTCAAAAGTGTCAATTTCATGGTACCAAACAAAACTTGCTTCTCATATTGGGATATTAAACTACTCTATAACCTTATCATAATATGCTTATTATAATAATGTGTACTATTGTTTGCAAAATTTAACATCGTTATATTTGTCTATGCCTTTGGTTTATTGGTTATGATAAATGAACCCATTTACCCCTTGTGTAAAGGTATAATAGTTTCATCCACATGTTTTTAAGATAAAAATGTCCTATGACCTCAAACCCAAATAAAACATACCTAAGACCCAATATCATGAACAAATCAAAACACATACCTACATATCCATCTAACACTTGGGGATCATAAGCAGTTGAAACAGATCGAATCGTCCAAACTAAAGCTAGCAAAGCGATTTCAAATATACATGGTTTGGTTTTGATGTTTTGACGGTCTGCTGTTTAGAACTTAAACCCGTTGTGTAAATCGAACCAATTGTTTAAAGTATATTGTTTATATTTTTTATTCTAATTTAGGAATTTGAAGTTAATTATGTTTATGTATTATATTCAAGAACTATCTCTATCATTTTGTAAAATAAAAAATAAAAATTTATGCTTTAAAAAAAGACAAATTGGATTTGAATAATCCAAACTATTACCTATTGGCCGATAATAATCCATACTATCAATTTGGCCACTAACAATCTCAACTTTTACTTTTATTACCAACAACAATCCCAATGACAAAAGTTTTAAATTTTTACGCTCGATTTGGACTCGATTCGGTTCGCAACAATAATTATAAATGAAATAAAGAAACATACAAGCTAAAATGAGACTAAAATATATACAAATCGAGCGTAAAAATTGAAAATTATGTCATTGGAATTATTGTTAGTGATAAAAGTCAAAGTTGAAAGTGTTAATGACTAAATTAATATTATGAATTATTATCGGTCAATAGATAATAGTTTGGATTATTAAAATCCAATTTGCCTAAAAAATATTAAAGAATTATTCAAAACCATTGAAATGGGGGCCTGACCAAACCGTCAAAATCTCTCTATCTAGCAGTTGGGTTGGTTTATCTTTTCCTTAAACCATAATAAGCGTTTTTGGGACTAGAATTTTTTTTATAATTATCTATACGAGGGAAAAATTAAGTGCAAATTAATGATGATCTAAACATTACAACATCGATCTACATCTTAAATTTGTTAATAATATATTCCATTTATAGTTTAAATTAATCTGATTTGAATCCTGTATTCAGATGTTTATATGTAGTTTCAAGTTACTCAAACTATATAAACACCGCAATTACATAAAAGTACAACATAATAACTAATGTGTTTACTCAATTTACTAATAAACTCGAACCCTTGTACATTCTCAGAAAACTAATTATTGTTTTGCACGGCAATAATCTAATCATCTATGTACATTACGTAACTAATTGGCAATGTAAATTTAAGAAATGATTTAAATTCTTTGACAACTACTAGCTAATGTTAAATGACGTGACTATGAAACAAAGTTTTAGCAACCATTATTTGTGCCATCGAAATCATATCATTCGAGATTATAATATTTTTTTCTTACGTTCAAGGTTATATATACTATAAAGAACTGACGACCTTAGGTACTCTTATTATAACTGGTCACCCAAATGATTTTAGACTAGGTTTTTTACTTTGACACTCTACGTAAATACTATATCGGCTGTGTACAGTAGAGATGTTGAGTTCATAAGTAATGTGTGATCTCTAATATCACTAACGCGTTTTGTACGTGCGTATTAGTTGTGATAAGTTGTGGATAAGAGTATAACTTCACAGTTAAGTGTGCTCAGGTAGCAACAATCTAGGGACGAATGACCTCCGTTGGAAGTTTTCACACGTGCAATTAAAAGCAAATTCGTGAACTACTTGTAGGTAAATCGGACAATATTGACACTATGAGGGGTCGGGTGTTACGTTTACAACCATGTGTTACGATGTCATCGGACATCAGACGCAACATAATAAAGTATAGACTCCAATCAACTCAACTCGTTTCTAAACTAAAATTACGTTAAAATATTGAACAACTTGAATTTATACCCTTGAATTAAAATATATTATATTTGATCCAATTATTTTCCAAATAAAATAAACATACATAAAAAAAGTACTTGCAACGTATGTGACATGAGAATAATTTATTACGATTTATATTGTAATGTATTATAAGTTATAACAAATAGTACACATAAAAATTAAGATCTTAAAAAAAGAAAACATTGGTGGTCAAATTGCAAAAATACATAAAACATTGTATCACATCAAGTTACATTTTATATAATGATTTAATAATATTATGACTTTGATTCCTAATCTTTCACCTTGACTATGTTATCATGTTTAGACGAATGATTAAAATTAATGTCAATTGTTTTCTTATAAATATATCTCATTACGAGGGTTTATTTCTTGATTAAAATCATAATCGGAACAAGCCAAATTGTAAGTTACCATGTTACAATTCTCGTTTGACTTGACATATTTTTGTGTTCTTCTCGTACAAGATTGAATTACATGAATGAAAGTGATTGATGTTTAAAATAAATAAACTATGTTAAGTAGTTTGCGATGTGATGGATGATTACTAGTAGTTAAACTCACAAAACCCAAGTTTGTTAGATATGAATATCGACTTATTTTCTTCATAGGGATGTTCCTTTCATATTTATGTTACTTTTAGTTCGTAGAATATTTTTTATATTTTGTACAAATTTGGTTTAAAACTGAAACTTATTGCAATGATTTAAATTTTAAAGTAACTAGAATATGTTGATTGAATATGAATTTATATACATTTAGTCATTTAGATGAAAAACAATCGTAAATACTTTTGGAATCTATCAATGTGGCAATCACGTACTGGTTGATGTAGCTATCGCCGCCACCACTACCTATCGGCCACCATCGCCCGATGCCACAACCCCACTACCGCTACCCTGACACCTCTACGATCGCCACCGTAGGTGCCACAACCTCGAACAAGGGTGTCAATTATAAACCAAACATTAAATTCTAGTTTAATTCAACAACTTATGTGAACCAAACGTATTAATAAATGATATTTACATTTGAATACAATTAAATTTCGTTAAATTCTACCAACCAAACACACCCTTAATTAATTCTTATATATTCTACTCGATGGTGTGACATTTATTTGTACAATAAAGCTTTTGACACTATCCCTTGTGTAGCAATGTATATGTATGTCCTCGAAAATAGGTGCTAGTATAGTAGGGTTCTTCCGAACTGAGCGAACCTTTGCTCGTGCTTGGCTCGTTTCCAAATCGAACTGAGCCGATCGGCTCGTTTACAACCGAGCCAAAAATTGAACGAGCACCTTTTGAGCAAAATCTGAACGATTGCCGATCGATCGTCGAGCGACGAGCGGTTTGAACAGCCCTAGCTGGTAGTGGTCGAAAGCATTAGCGGGGCTTGAACCGAACTATAGTGAGGGTTAGGAGCAAATATAAATTATTTTAAGAAGAGTGAATTATATATATGTTAATAAATTTATACTATTAGGTTGAAAATTTAAATTATCAAACTCAAAATTAACACTGGTGATATAAAATGATGATTGAAGTAACGTTAAACTTTGTGATGATTAGAGTATTATATCACGAACAATAACGAACAATAACGTGAAATAACGTTAAACTTTCTTTAATAAGATTGTGATATAAAATGATGATTGAAATAATTTCATGCAATCAAAACGTTACATCATAATTCATGGCGTACCCGAGAACAATCACATGAAATATCACAAAGTTGGAAAAGATAAATTGGAAGGCATGGTATAGTTTTTTTTTTTTTTTTTTTTTTTGGGAGTTAAAAAATGTTGTTGTAGACGTATACGTAATACTTTGGTGTGTGTTAGTTTTATAATATCTAACATCTTATTAGTCGTTTTTTTATAAAATTCCTTTAAAATTAATAAATTAATAAAAAATAGATAAACTTATTAAATAGCCATTTGGGTTGCTATCCTTTTCTCATCTTCCCTCTTATGCGATAATTTTCTCTCTTTATTATTCATCCCCTTCATATGGCCCCGCAAATTATACAAATATTGAATAATAACGCCATCTGAATAGGTAAAGAGCGGACGAAAGTAATAATAAAATCAGAATACATCTAAGATAATGAAAAGTTATATTTAGTTTTCTCTTGACATCATCGTCGTGCAACCACAGTTGTAGGCTACCGTAGTTGTAGCATAGCATGAGTAAAAGATATGGTTTAATTAAAATTACTGTAATCAGCATAGCATGAGTAAAAGATATGGTTTAGTTAGGTTTTCTTTATAACTATTGTCATCTTTAATTATTGTAATATTGTTGATTAATAATACATGCATATGACATCACGGCCATTCATGATTTTATATAATTTATGTTGATATGGCCAATTGAATCATCAATTATAAAAGTCGGGGAAACTTACTGATAAAATCAATAGTTATGCGAAAATTAACCAAAAAAACCATGAAAATCAATACTATAATTCATATTTTTTTTGTTCTTTTAATTGTTAAAAGGTTAGTTAAGTATTATTCACATATATGTTGAACATATATACGCAAATGAAAAGTTTTACATATACGTAACACTATTTCAAATAAAAAAATGGTTACATATATATAAAACTATGTTACAATTTTCTTTTGATCCATAAATACCTCTATCTATATATAAACACACACACATATACAGAGGGTAGCGACAAAAAATTCTATAGATTATGTGATCGGTTTATTGGTTTTCTCTAATTATCATATAATAATATGGTTTTTTTAAGATCCATCTCCTATAAAACTATCATATAAAGACACAAATATATACCGTTGCTATCATCTACCAATGTCAAAAAACGAACGTTCTAGAGACTATTTACATAAATGAGTATCCCGTGAGGTTTCACGAGCCAATCTTCAAAATTCAAAAACGTATCTTCTAAAGAGGTAAAAAGCCATCTGGTATTTTGGTTACGTAATAACACAACATGTTGTACCTAATAACCAAAATGGATATAATATTTATTTAATATAAACTTATAACATATATAATATATAATCAATATATACTATTAATAGAGATAGAGGCTGCGTGTTGTTTATTATATATCACGAATATCATGAAGGTTCAAGCATCATTTTTTGAATCCGTAATTGATCGTCACGAAATATTGTGAAATTCGTTTCTTGTTGACCTACGTGAATCTTCTAATTCACTTTATTGGTTAATGCATGTGTATATAAAAAAATAACATTTGGATTTGTATTCTTTTCAACGTTTGAATATTAAAATTAGATGGAGCAATTTTAATCAAACACGTATTGTAAAATAAATAATCCATGAGTCAATATCAAATGATGAGCTTACTTTTATGACGAAAAGGGTGATGAATATTCAGAAAAAAACAAATGAAAAAAAAAGTAAAATGCAATCTCGAGGTGTGGATAATCGATTCACGTAAACTGTAAAACACGACACGAACATAACACATATGTCTAGATAAGTTTGATTGTTTTTGGTCAAACTCGGGAATATGATTAACTATATGGATGGTCTCGAATCAGCTCATAGCCTCATGGGTTAACTTGTTTTGCTTATGTAAATTCATGATGCCGTATCTGTATTCAAATTTTAAAATAGAAACGAACGTAATTATGTATCTTAGGTCAAAGTATAAAAGAGAAACAAATGTTTGATTTTGTGCTTTAAGTGTGATTGTTTTATACGTACTTTTAGTTTTTTTGCGTAAATTAATTATTTTGTACAGTAACATAAATAAGCTAATAGCCTTCGGGTTAATAGGGGTGGTCAACTTGTTAATAATGAGTCGTCTTCAAATTCGAGTAATTTTTTTTTAAAATTTCAATCCAAAAGTAAACATGATGAACATGATAATTAAAACAAGTGTACAAGAGAAGGTAAAAGAGAATCATAGATGAACTTCACAAAACAATAATGATTAGGGTTATAAACGAATCGAACAAACACGAACAAAACCTTGTTTGTGTTCTTTTGTTAAGAAATAAAGTTGTTTGTTCACTGTTCACGAATATTTACAGAACGATATTTTTGTTCGTGTTTGTTCGTTAAGAAAATAAACATGAACATTTACCGAACGCAAATAAACACAAAAAGAACAAACGAACACAAATTAACAAATGTTCATGAGTATGATGAATACAAAGAAGCTCATGAACACAAACGAATACAAATGATTATAGATTTATTTTTGAATAAAATTTACATTTTTATTACAAACATTACACAAAATTAATCAAAAATAAATAAGTGCTTAACATATATAAAAAACTACTTGATATAATAGTCATAAAAACAATTGACACAAAAATGTTAATAGCATAAACGAACACATTATCAAACATTCACGAACATAAATGAACACATTATCGAACGTTCACGAACATAAATGAACGAACGCGGCTTGTGTTCATGTTCGTTCGTTTAACTAAACGAACGAAATTTTCTTGTTCGTGTTCGTTCATTTACTAAATGAATGAACATAAACGAACTTTCCGTCGAACGGTTTATGAACTGTTCACTGAACATTCAGTTCATTTACGGCCCTAATAATTATTCTTTTTAAGTGTTGTCAACATATAGCCGCATATAGGACTATTAAGTACTTAAACTGATGCATAAATTTCTTTTAGGAATTGATCACACATGTTTCATGTCACTCTTTACCCTGACGCAGTTAATGTGATCGAATGATACCAACTTAATAGCAACGGTAACAATATTTTTTTATATATGTATCATTTTTGTACTTACAAAAGAATTTAAGTATGCTTCTAATTAAACAGATATAGAAAACCTTTAGGAACTAAAAGTCTATAATCGTTTCCTCTTATAAGTTTTCTTCTACAGTATCTCTCATCTATTTTTTATCCTATGATACATATTCAAGACGTACATACGTCAAACTTATGTTGTTGAGTTCATGAAAAATACAATTTATCCAAACTTCATAAATTATACCTTTAATGTTGAACTACCTGTTGAAGAACACCAAACCATACCGACTTAGACACTTCGTTAATATCCACCTCTCGTTCGCAATACAAGCACTTTAAAATCGGATTCTTGGAATGATTTTGCGATTACAAGAACTCAAATAGGTATCATATCGGCAGGTAATCGATAATAGGTGTAAGAACAAAATCTAATATGTGCGGAATCACCATAAAGGTGTCATGAGAGCGTGGACTTGTGGCGAACAGATTTCTGTGTTAATTTTATCATACTTATACAACCGTATCTGTCTAGCTTTTGTAGTGTAATGTGAATACGGGTATAAATTTCACATGTATACCATGTTTACGCCCGTATATATACGGGTGTTATGTTTTATATATGTTTAACTAGAAAATTTTGTTAATTTGAGTCTATTTTATCTATTACTAAAAAAGAGACTTGACAATTTACATAAGAACACTTCACATTTTCTTTTTGAATTAATCCTTCGTTTAATTGTAAGTGATACAGATACATGATGTGGGATCTCTAACTGATTCTAAATAGTCAAAAATATGATAACCACCTAAATACGTGTGTATATTGTTAAACTGTAATACATAATTTTGTTATATAACTATCCATCCTACTACTTTTCTCGCTTATGATATATAATAAACGTTATGTAAAAATGTCATTATAATTTTTTATACGTCTCTAATTAAAATTGATTTTTAATTAAACACGGGATCAAGATCCTCGTGAGAAAATAGGTTATTGTAACATCATGTTTGAAGAATGAAGATTGAAAATTGAAATCACTGCATGTGGGTTTTGTATATGCATATGGACTTGTGGAGTAAGGACTGTTAACATTATTGTCTATTTGGGCTTATCTTGTATCTAGGCCCATGAAGTACCTGCATATAATTGGACATATTACTAATTTATTTAAACACAACATAGAAGTCTTATGAAAAACATTTAAAACTAGTATTAAACCTTTCGTGTTTCAACGGAGGCGTTAAACCGTGCCAAATAGCATCAATTTTACAACATCATATGTAAGGCCCTGATCCCAGGAAACCTCACAGTTGGTCAATCACAGCAAAAACATAGATTTAAAACGTGCATTTAGATATATACATCGCAGCGGAAAAGTATAGTAATTGCAATTCATTACAACTTAATTAAATTTAAGATATAAACATTGTCTCTAAACATCAAATAGTCTTTAAAAATTCTCTTAATATTCCTCTTCATCAGGGATGCCAGTCTTCAGATGCCAAGAAGCGTTAGTTCCATGCCCCCATCACACAAGCCCTAAAGCTCACCTGTCAACTGATATGCATAAAAATAGTCAGCTTCGCTGAGTGAGTTCTAGGTTTACTTCGTTACACAACTTTTGTAAAAGGTAGTAACTTTAACATTTGAAAACAATCATCATCTATCAGAACATTGATTTCACAAATGATCGCTCTATCACTACTTTACCATTAATTATTTACTATCGCTCTTCTTTATCCGTCAATTCCCAGTTACTATCGGTGCCTATGATAAACACAGGACTTTACCGACATGCCTATTCAGGCCTTACTGTCGTACCCAAACAGGCCGTTATTGTCATGCCAATCCAGGCCTTACTGTGATATCCGGTAATTTTCCGTTATCCAACTCCGTTAGTTCCGCTAAGTTTTGCATACACGTGTCGTGAGCACACACTAGTTGTCGTTTAACGTTGGTGACATAATAATAATTAATCATGTTAAATGGGTGATAATCAAGTTGTTAATATGATTATGATGTTATGTTTATGTGTTTATGTGTTTTATATAATAA
>BJCM01066545.1:0-10554 GCA_018326385.1 Flaveria bidentis | reverse complement strand
ATATAAATATATATATATAGTGTAGCTTACGTTTTCATGCGGCTTCTATGCTCTCCGTCTATAAATGTATCTTCTCCTCTCCTCTCCTTGATCATCCCATTCAATTCCCCTACGTCTTCTCCACCTCCACCGTGACCCGGTGAATCGCATGGCTGTTTTGCATCTTATGTTCAGAGTCTTGATGGCTTTCATCACTTGCACAGGTTTTATTTCTTAGTTTATACAATTAACTTTGTTATTCTCACATATATGTACTGATGATTGCGTTTGAAGTGCTTATTGGTTGCAGGAGGAGCGGTTATTGGGATGATCACCGGTGCGATCAAAGGGCAGACGATGGAAACTGGGTGGGTTCGTGGAGCGGGTGTGGGTGCAATCACTGGTGCCATCGTAGCGTTGCAGGCAGTGGATATGATAGCGAATGGCCAACACTTCTCTAAGGTTGTTGTTTGTTGTTTGTACCTCACATGCAGATTACTTTCGAACGTTAATTTTTGGTTCATATATATCTTTAAGCCGTTAACATGTTGGTGGTTTACAATCTATATATGTACAGGTAGCACTGTTGCAAAGCATTCTTCATGGGAAACTCTTCGTCGAGTGGGTCAGTCCCGCAAAGCTTAATCATTTATATACCCTTATCATTACTTTTTTTATTTTATTTTTTTACAACTATTTTAAAAATATTAAAAAATTCATATATATAAATGAACTGTGATTACTCAAATATACTGATGCAAGACAAGTCAAATCAACATTTACAGAACGTGACAAAATATTTCTCCACATGGTAGGGTTGGTTATAAATATAATTTGTTTTAAGATGATTTATATTAGTCAACAGATTCTTGAATCTTCGGTTATAAACAATGATGGAACCGAAAACTTATTAATTTAAAGAAAAATCGAAAAATAATTCATTTATGTTTTCTACTAATAAAATATTTAAAATTTCTACAATTTATCAATTACCAAAATCACAATTTTACTTTGAATGTAGAATATGAACTTATTTTTATGATTTATATATGCAGACTAGTGCTATGGAAACGAGTTTTACAGACATATTTGACATGGAGAACAATGTGACAAGAGGGTTATCTGAAGACATTATAGACGACTTACCAAAACACGTATTCAAGAAGACGCCTCAAAGAGACAAGGAGACGAACTGCGTGATTTGTTTGCAAGATTTCGAGAACAAAGAAGAGGGAAGAGAGCTACCACGTTGTAGGCATGTGTTTCATGTAAAATGCATAGACGAATGGCTTGTTCGGCAGGGTTCTTGCCCCGTTTGTAGACGAGATGTTATCGTTTAGTCTTAGTTTTAGTGAGCGAAAACGTAAGAGGCTAGTTCGACTTATTAGACACAAGTGCATACAATAGTATTACAATCGGGATGGTTGTAGTACTATGTATTACTAGCATGTAGTAAAATAAGAAGTTTGAAAAGGTAATAATATATGAAAAACTTATTAAATTGAATGATCGGTGCTATTCATATGTGATTTAACCACCATATAAACGGTCACGAGTAAGTCGTTAAGTGTCATTTGCAACCGACTTTTGATGATCGCAAAACCTTTTTAGTTAATTAATTTTGTGATACTTTTTACCGTGCAATTAGCGACAAAAATCAGTCTTTATATAAGCGACTACTGCTTCCTATCTTATTTTATATTTTATTCTTTAAAGAATTACGACTATTTTTATTTTAATATATTTTTAAAAACTTTATGTTATTTTTATGGTTATGAAATAGTTTTGTGATAGAATTGTAACCAGCTTTTATTATTAATTATTTTTTTTGAAAATAATTACAACTGGTTTTACAACAGGTTTACAATATTTTTGTATTTTACTTTAATGATATCTGTGACAGATTTATTTTCAATCACTAATTTTAGGACCCCTTTTATTAAATAGTAACTCAGCCGTTAATTTAATTTTATTAAATCGCTATACCTAGTTATTTTAAAAGAAAATGTAGACAAGCCTCGATGCAACTTTAACGTGGTTATTACTCGTTTCGAGTATAATTTTGTAAGAAATGCAACGTTCACGATAAATTGTTCTACGTACGTGACCACAACATGATTGTCAAATGGTCTCACTACTAAACCAGATAGGTATCATCGATAGATAACTACCAACAGCGTATTTCCATTGGATAACTACAAATGATCCACTGATAGATCGAACACACCTAAATCATTTTTAATGTATTGCCGACATGTATCTAACTATACTTTTTCCCCAACCCGGCCACACTTTTCATAGGGTTCCTGATATGTAGTATGTCGGTTATCTGTCGATAAATTGTTTATGCTACAATTGATGGTTCTGAAATGAAAATATATGCCAGACCAGATTATCGATCTATTCGTTGAGATGATGGGCAGGACACTAGCATGAGCATCTTTCTAGCTCAAATTCTTCGAGTATGTTAAACCAAGTTGGGAAATACACACAGTAGTGTGTAGGTCTCTTGGTGACGAGCTAGATTGTGCACATGGTAAAGAATCAGTCACATCATCTACATTGCATGTACTAGGAATATAATACAGTACGTATATGGTAACGCCTGGATCATATCTCGCATGTGGACTTGTGCCTCCCAAGACCCAGCTGCTCAATTGCGCTGTGAGAACAGGAAATACTTGCATCTTTGTTTGCTTCGTTTACTTTGAATCTGCTGTAAATTTCTAGAAAACTGGCAATGTGAATGTTCATATCGCCGTCAGGATGTCCATCAAATTACTCAAGTATATTACATGTGCAAATGTAAAATATATACATATATTATGCGACTTCCAAGTACTTACGAGTAACCAGTAGCAAATTACTCAAGTATATTGTCCCACATATGATTATATAAGTATAACATCTAAGGATAAAATCACATCATAATAGTCCATATTCCACTTTTTTTTTACCTCAATTCACTTGTTTTGCCATAATGATCCGACCCAATCAGAACATAGTGTGTGTATGCTCAGTACGCGTTCGGTAAATTACATGTGCAAATGTTTGTGTTTGAAACAAGAAACTTGTCTTTCAGCCCAGCTTGAGTGCTGCAAATGACTTGGCAACGTCTATTGCTTCATCCACATGTTTTATATCAGCTCCCTGAAAGGAAACATGATATCATCATAGGTAAGCTAACAGCATCGTCTTTGTAATCATATATAACTGTTAATTAAAATGGAAAAAAGAGGGATCGGGGGCCAACCCGCCTTGAAAAGGACCAATGCAACCCAAACAAATTTGACCCACAACCCGACCATCCCTGCCCCTGCCCTGCCCTGCCCAATCATATCTCAACCTCTTAATAGTCATACCTGGCCTTGGGCAAGACCACCTTTCCCACCACCACCTTTGCCTTCTAGCGGTTTCAATGCCGCCTTCAGCCACTCTAAAACCTTCAGACGGTTGCTCTTATCACTTTTATCCGGCACACCAGCACAAACTAAGGCCTTCTTTGTCTGTTCATCAGTGCTAAACACCATCACCGCCATTCCCTGCCCACAAACCAACATGTTTAGAAAATAAAGATGCTAAAAACAACAATTAAAATAATAGATGTTTCTAAACACCTTTTGTTCCATGACTTTAACAACTGCTTCACGTATAGCAGCAGTATCCGACCCTACACCAACATGTGAAATGCAGAAAGCTTTCCCCTCAGCAGAAGCGGTTTCTGCTGCTTTGGTGGCAGCTTCAACCGCTTTCAGTATGTTCTCTTCAGCAATTTTCTTTTTTGCTCTTATTACTTGATTCTAAAAATAAGTACAACAGTCCTTATCATCTTTTATTGATAGGTTTCAGTCACAAGTGAGTGAAATAACACATAGTTACTATAAAGAATGACAATATCTTACCTGAAGGACGGAGATTTTTGCCTTAAGATCGGCCTTCTTTGCTGTTGGAATAGAGGCAGTCTCTACTTGACCATTTAAAGATGTCACTTTCTGTAAAGTCAAAAGAACATAATTTCCAGAAGGATAAGTAAATAGAAACAAAGCTGCAATTTTGATTGTAAGCAAAACAGGTGGGTTGGGTAAGGGGTGAAACGGGGCTTGTTTAAACATGTCAATTTAGTGAGGACCATGTCAGACCAGCCCAAAAACAACTTTAACAAAAAAAATGCAAATTTATAAATAATTAATGTGCTATTACAATTCCAGTTACTATTATAGAATTATTCTAACTTCTTTTTATCAAAGAGACCTATGAGGTTTTATGCATTAGGATATAGTTTGGATGACTTGGCGTCTGTTTGACCAGTTCGGCCCATTTGACCAGTAAAAGATAAAACATAACCCAAATCATGACCAAATTATAAGCAAATGGATCTAAAATCTACACGTCAACCTGTTCAAGAAGGCTTCCTTCCAACTTGGATGCTAGATCAACTTCCAGCTCAAGCTCAGATGCCCTTTTAATTGCTTCAAAAGCATAGTCTGTTGTAACAGCAGTTACTCTCCTTATTCCTTTAGCAATTCCCTCCTCAGATAAAAGAGCAAATGCCTTTGCCTCTCGTGTATTTGAAATATGAGTCCCTAGTTGTATTTCATAGATTTCAATATTAACAGATAAAAGAAAAGATTCAAAACAGTCACCAGTATTGAAAATATGTGTACCTCCACAGAGCTCTGCGGATATGGACAACCATTCTTCATTTTCAGGATCAGCCAAAAGATCTTCCACTTGTCGACCAATTGCAACAATCCTAACTGGATCTGGATAGGTCTGTACCAGAAATGAAATTTTATTAGTTTACGTAACTTATAAAATATAAAGTGCAGCACCTATCTGATCACTTACTTCACCAAAAACAGCACGCAAACCATTTACTCTTTTTGCATCAGCAAGGCTTGCCTCCTTTGCAGAAACCTCCAGCTCAGCTTTAATTTGGTCATTCACAATTGATTCAATCCTACGAAGGTCATCCGGCTTCACAGGCTTCCCATGAGAGAAATCAAACCTTAATTTTTCTGGAAGAACAATAGATCCTTTCTGGTCAACATGATTCCCAAGTACTTCCTGCAAATATTTTATAATGTTACGGAATCGAAAAGTAAGGTGACGCTAATGATTATGAAAGTATGGTTTTTGGATTACCCTGAGAGCAAAATTTAACATGTGTGTACATGTATGATTAGGAGCAATGCGCTGACGCCTTTCATAGTCAACCTATACAAGATTATCAAAAAGGTGAAACAAGACATCCCAAACACCACAAATAGAGGTGTCAAATTAACGGCTTAGGCAGGTCGGGTAACGGGTAAGAATGAGTAGTTTTCATAATCGTCATAATGACCCAACAAATTTTGTAAATTAATGCTATTACAAGAAGCATATTATTTTGATACTAAACTTAAAATGAAGTTTTTGAATGTTTTATGCTTTAGAACTACAGTATTGGTCACTTCTGACCCATACAACCAGTTTCTTTTTGCGGTAACTATCTTTCTATGTTAACCGTTTAACCCTTTAGAAATAAAACATATAACCCAAGTCAGCCCATCCCTAAGTTGCCGCTTCTGATATAAGATCTCCTGCATGGATCAGCAGCTTACCTTACAAATTACTTCATCGCCCACACGAAATTGGGCCGACTCCCCACTAATTTTACCAAGATGAAGCACAAAACCACCGTAAATTTGAACATTACAAACTTCAAATGATCCAGATGGACCTCCAAGCAGTCCAGTATCAAATATCTAGAATCCAAGAAAATACCACGTCAGACTTTGAAGCACACACTTCTATGCACACAAACATGTAGATCAAATTACACTAACCTGGCCACCTTGTTCAGCATAAAAACTTGTGCTTTCAAGAATTATACCAATATCGTCGCCAACGCCAGCACATTCCACATACTCACTGCCTGTGTAGATGGCTTTTATTACACTTTTATGGTCCTGAAATTGCTCAAAATGTAAGCATTAGTTCAGTGCTGAGTTGGCAAACAAATACTTAATGGTGAATTGTCATAATATACAAGTGAAGAGGCTTGGCAACATACCTTAAACCATGTTAACTTGAAACTATCATTAGTTGCAGCCACCCCTTTCTTATGCAGTGCTGAGGTGGCATCTGCATCCATGACAATTCCAACAGCAGCTTGCTGTAACAATAGTAAATTAATTAAGATATACTGTTCATACTTCAAAGAAATAGTGACTGTTTATATCAGCAAAGTAAAATCATGAAAACCTTATTTTGGGTGTTCCTTGACCTTTCCCTAGCTTCATTCATAGCAATATTAAAACCCTCAACATCAACTACCAACCCTCTCTCTTCTGCCATCAACTGGAACAAAAAAATATGTTTATAATGCAAAAAAATTACAGTATAAGAGAAAAAAAAACTTCACAAACCTGAGTCAGATCCAATGGAAATCCATAAGTGTCCCACAAAATAAATGCATCCTGCAACAAAAAATATTATTCAAAAAAGATAAAAAAGAAAAACAGAATAACAAGAATGTATACATTGATCTCCTAAGTAATTAGGACGCAAAAATAATATCGTGCTTCCATAAACAATTGAAAAGTAAATATTCGATTATCGTAAGGTGATTAATAACTTAGAGCACCGAGCATGTACTAACAAAGGTATCAGCAAATATGAATATTATGAAAAGAGTTATATAGCAGGAACATAAAGTGTGCATAAAAAAACTATGAAACTTGCCTGTCCACTAAATATCTTTCCCTTAACATCTTGAGCTGTCTTCTTAAACTTCTCAATTCCCTATGAAGTATGAACAACCATCAGCATTTTAGTGCCTGCATACATCTTTTTTTTCTCCCTTCTATTCCTGTTATCTTTTCTTTTTGAGAACAAGACAAACTTTTATAGAGAAAAACGGCTCAAAATAGCAACAATCCAACAAAACTTTATTCTATATATACTCAAAACACATATTAAAGTCAATGTATCGCAATCTTTTCATTTTTTTAGATTCTCACTTTTTGTGTAAACAGGTGAATCGAGAAAATTACAACATGTCACAATGTTGCCAGAAACATATATAAAGCTCACATGAAGTAATGTCCTCCCAAAACTTGCTTCCTCTTCAGCTATAACCTCTCTAATGTGTGCCTCATGTTGTTTTAGCTCAGGAAAAACATGGCTCATTACATCCACGACAACTTTCACCAATCTAATATCAACATGACAAATAGTAACCATAGATTACGTATATACATTATACAAAATACAGGATATTATTAATTTGAAGAAATAATTTGACAGTTACCCATTGAAAAATCCTTGTTGTGCTTTC
The DNA here is from genome assembly GCA_018326385.1 of Flaveria bidentis. NCBI lineage: Eukaryota > Viridiplantae > Streptophyta > Magnoliopsida > Asterales > Asteraceae > Flaveria > Flaveria bidentis. The sequence goes on along the minus strand of BJCM01066545.1, from coordinate 3,254 downwards.
AGAACTTCTGTGCCATAACGTACCGCTCGGCGAAGAATGCGCCTCAAAACATATTCACGCCCTTCATTTCCTGTAAAAAATAAAACATTATAACAAAAATTAGGGCAAGTTACTAGGAACATATGATCATGCTAATTAAGATATGCACATGAAACAAAATACATAAAAGGTGACAATAAGGTTGAAGATAGTAGGTTCCACATCAACCTGGACGAGAACCATCTGCAATGGCAAAAGAAAGGGTTCTAATGTGGTCAGCAACAACTCTGTACGCCATGTCAATTCCGTCCACATCATCTGGACCCACTTTGCCTGAATATGGTATAGCACCAGTTGCCTACTTGAAAGTCAAATAAAATCAAAAACTATTCACTAGACATGTAAAGGAGATTACTTAAATGATCTTTATATTACCTGTTGAATAGCATCAAAAATAGGTAAAAATACATCAGTATCATAGTTGCTCATCTTGTTCTGAAGAATTGAAGTCAGTCTTTCAAAACCCATTCCTGTATCCACATGTTTGGCAGGCAGAGGTTTCAAGGAACCATCAGCTTCCCTATTAAACTGTGGGAAACAAATTTATTAATAAAAATATAATAGATTGAACAAAATAGCCCATGTATGCTTACATATAAAGAGAAAATCCAAGAGTTTTCACCTGAATAAACACATTGTTCCAGATTTCAATCAATGTAGGGTCGTCATTATTAACCAACTCAGCACCATCACGACCACCAATTCTATCAAAATGTATTTCAGTACAGGGCCCACAAGGTCCAGTGTCACCCATCTCCCAGAAATTGTCCTACCAAAAACAAGGAGATGAATAAGCAAAAATAGTTAGCTTTCCTTGGCTAGTTGACTCCAAAAAAAAGTTCCCTTTAAATGTGACAATATGGGTGGGTAAAAGTAGGCAGTTTTGCTATGGGTCAAAAGAGGCCAAGGCCAGGCCGGGGTCCTGTTAATGAATCAAGAAAGACTGATGACCAGACAAGACAGCAAAAAATTGATGAAGAGCTAATTAGAAACTTACTTTACAACCGAAAGGCAAAACACGCGCAGGTGGCAAATATTTGAGCCAAATATCTCTTGCTTCATTATCAGCTGGAAGGCCCAATTTCTCATCCCCACCAAAATAAGTAGCATATATCCGATCCGTGGGTAGCTTATAAACCTGTACATCAACAGAAGAAACCAAATAAACATGAGAAAAAGATTAACAGTAAATTAAGAAAAAAAATGTGGGTACCGTTGTAAGAAGCTCCCATGCCCATCCAATGGCTTCCTCTTTAAAATAATCACCAAATGACCAGTTACCAAGCATCTCAAAGAACGTGTGATGATAGGTGTCTTTGCCAACATCATCAAGATCATTATGCTTCCCGCCAGCTCGAATGCATTTCTGGGTGTTGCAGGCACGAGTCAGTTTGCTTAAGGGAGTGTTAGGATCAACAGTACCCAAAAATATAGGCTTGAACTGATTCATTCCTGCAAAAGTTTAACATTTCCAGGTGAATTGATTTAAATTCTAATTTGTTGATTATTTAGAATAAAAACAATCAAATTTGTATAATCAAGTATGGAAATGCGATAACAATAGAAACTATCTGAGTTAAATTCTTCAAGTAACATCCAAATATTCACCATTCTGTATAAGCAATCCTGAAAAGCTCAACATGCTCAATTACAAAATACTTGGTTGTTAATCATTCTCTTAGCATCAAAGTAGAAGCCTATTATGCAATAAATTATACAACAATATTTACATATCAGCATAATCTATTGTAAACTTCAGTCTAACTATACAACTTCTCAAGTGAAGTATGACTACTGATCTCAATTAAGGTTCAACTTTGAACCCAAAAATCAAACTACACCAGTTCTGAAAATTACAACACTTTATATATGAATCAAATCATATTGCAAGCAATCCAAATTCCAATGAGAAGAAAATGACAAACCCGCATTGGCAAAGAGAAGAGTGGGATCATTGACAGGAACAACGGGGCTCGATTTGCAATAAACATGATTCCTTTCTTCGAAGAACTTTATAAAAGAATCCCTAACTCTGTTAGCCGGCCACTCCACCTCTGCTGCGGATTGCGAGCCCATGGTCTTCACGCACACTGAACCAACAGTCGATAGATTACGCCTCCCTAACAACAGATGATTGTTCAGATGGAACTTACAGAGAGAATGAATCGCTGGGAGGGACCAAATCGGTGAAGAAGAACAAACGCCGGGTGTGGTGTAATTGAACGCTAAGGTTAAGTTACGAGTGATTTGAACCCTCATCCATCTGTACTGTAATACGAATCAGTGAAATTGAAGTGGTGGTGGTGGTGGTGGTTGCTGCTAGCGGTGTGGTGTTGACTCCACGGTGTTTGGAAATGTGATACGCCGGCGGTGTTTAGAGGGTGAGGGTTTACGGATGGCTTAACTCGGCTCGGCTCGATTTGCGTGATTAATAAAACGTTTAGTAGCATCTTAATCGGTTTTTTTTAGATATCTTAATAGTTCAGCATTTAATGATTTAAATTATGTGTTACGTAAATAAATGTTTGAATAGTTCAGACATTTGCTTCTAAATAGCTAAATTGGTCAAATATTTATTTTTAAATAGTTAAACAATATACTATCTCTTAATGATTCAGAACTTTTAATAGTTTAGAACTCTTAATGGTTTAACATTTAATGGTTCAGACATTTTATTAATTTAGTGTTTACACATTCAAAAATTCTCAAACAGCCACTAAGTAAGTCGGATTCTAAGCTACTAAGGTTGAGTAACTAAGCGTCATTTGGTTTGATTTTTAATAGTTGTGTATAATAATCGGTTTATATTTTTAAACTATTTTGTAGTATATAAAATGTATTTGTTGGGTCCGAATAATTGTAATGATTAATTACTTTATCTATGTATGTATTTTAAAAAATAGTAACTAAAGAAGACACGTAGAAGTATTACGTTCTTCCTCGCAAAATTTCTTCGCATCTCTCTCCTATAAAATAATTACATTAATTGTCATTGGGTTTACCCGGGTAACCGGATTTAAAAATTATTCGTTGGCCGTTAAAAAAAGTTAAAAAATAGTTTTTAATAAATTAAAGAAGATATGCTTTTTTATTAATGTTATTGCTAAAGAATATATTTATATTATATGTGCATAAGAATATATCTATATATATGTACAAAATTTTAAATGATGCAGCTAAATGTATGCATGTGTATTGACATATATGAATATGCA
>BJCM01066540.1:13189-64120 GCA_018326385.1 Flaveria bidentis | reverse complement strand
TATATATAATCTACTTCTAACATAGAGATTTAGAAGATTTTAATCTTTGTTAAAGTAGCTTTGGTTCGACTTAGTTTTCTATCAATTTTGTCATCTTTTTCAAATTTTCAAATAAGAGACAAAAAGAAGTTACCAAAATCCGCCTGTTCACTTTATATACTTCCTTTGAGTTTTATATTATATGCGTATTAAATATACATAAAATATATATAGTACAAGAATATTAATAATAATAATAACTTAACAAAGAAGCCTCTTTTTCTAACAGACTTAACTAGCAAGTCTCACATCCTTAGTTTGAACATATCACACCCACATAACTCTATGTGAAGACCACCTTTTGTTCAGGAAACATCATGTCAGGATTATTAGACAGATTTGTATCCACACTAACGATTTTATTGCATATGTATAGGGGTACACTTGTACTTTTATGTAGAATAAAACACCTTTGTTAATCTAGTATATTTAAGTTACACATAGAGAGCCTATTATTTTTAAGTTTCTTTCAATAAATTTATAAAAAATTCTTTTTATCTACAACTTTAATACTAATTTACGAATCACTTTCTAGAGCACTTATGTTCGAAGCACCTTATTACCTTGAAATTATTGTGAAATCATTAGGTTAAATGGTGTTTGAGATGGATCAAATCATGAAAATTCTTGTGAAGTTGTATCATTTTCCATATTATTGCTTAACTCGTATTTTTCATAACATTCATAGTCGATATCGTTAGGTGACAGAAACTTTTTGGAGGAAGTAAATGATGTGAAATATAAGAACGTTGGTGTGAGCACAAATGACATGCATTTGTTATTTGTAAAAATAAATTTAAGTGTCACATTAGTTGTTAGCTCAACGCCCTCTCCAACGTTCGGCATCACCTTTGGTCTATATAACCTAACGAATCTTGGATTCAAGTGGCATCGTGTGGGTTGGACAGTGTGCCACTGGTGCCACAACATCATCTCGGTCATGTTGCATATATGCCTAAGCTCCTTTTGTCACCTTTTGATGAGCAATGTTATAAACACATAGACAAAGCTCAAATCAACATGAATGAAAAAAAAAATACAATCCTCAATTTGAACTGATCTCCTAATTGACTCATAATATTATGTACGTGATGCAAGTCTTTGACGCGCATAAATATTAAGAATAATGATTTTACTGCTTTCTATTTTTGTAAAATTTTAAATAAAAAACACAAAAATGATTGCTTCATTTTATAATTCACATTATAAAATAATGATTTTACTAATTTTCTATTTGTAAATTATTTTAAAGGTGGTGGCATAAACGTAATTACCAGCGATAGAAAGGGTTTTCAATTTTGCACTTTTGAGAAATATGTTAACACTGGTCCAGACCTTTCGGATCTGACGTGGCACATTGCTGATGTGTAAAACCCTCATTGGGTCCCACAAATGTTCCAAAAATGTGACACGTATCAACGTTCTCTTGGTTATCCGCAACGTAAATGTCCCGCTCATTTCACCTGTCCAAACCGATTAATTGTGTCCACGTTATAACAATTATTTATAAAAGAAATATATTACTTAATAATGTGGGCAATTCAAAATTATTTATATTATATAAATCAATTTATAATATATTTTATTATATTTCAATAGACGTATGCGACAGAAAAAATGAACTATGCATGAAAGCACAGGATCAGTAAATAAGAATTATAAACAGTGTTACTACGTTAGCATGAATATTAAAAGAAAATAAAGAATGCTTCATTTGGAAATTGGAATTTATTATTTTATGTTGTTGTATAAATTTATTATTTGGAGTTAAAGTAGTGAATCTTTTTTTAAGGTTAAGTTTTAAGTATCGTTTATGACAGGTTAGTTTAAATTATATGTGGTGTAGAATTAGAAAGACGTTAGATAATTGTATGAGCTGATGTTTTAATATTTTTATGCATATGACCTTGTAGCTTAAAGGCATTTATGATTGATTGATTACCCCACACAAATCTATTATGAGTTCAAATCCTTACAAATATAAGATCATGTTGTATTTATGAGGAGAAAAATAATCTAAAAAGCTACAAATCTTGTATATAGATTGATATAATTAGTACATGTTGATAGGGGGGTGTGAAATATATTGTTTTGTTTGTTTAAAAATTTTAAGAAGTATTAAAAAAAAATTGTGACAACTCTAATGAACCTCAGCTGAACTTTTTCAATAGTATTGAACCCGTTCATCAAACTCTACCTACTCAATTTTTAGGTTTAATAAATTAAACTTAAAAAATGCTTAGCTTTAGAGTTTAGCTTTTAAGGTTTAAAGTTTAATTTTTAGGTTTTAAATGTAAGATTTACATTTTAGGGTTTGATGATACGGTTTTAACACCGTTGAAGTAAGTTCAAATGAAAGATGTTAGAAGCCTACCCTTTACACTTGTTAGACCTAATAATTTTTTAAAAAATTTTAATATTCCCGTATTAAATTATATCATATTGGCCTTTAGGTTTGACTTAATTAAACAATACTTAAAGAAAGAACAATGCAACCGTAATCTATTTATTAAAACTTGGTTTTTAAAAAAACTAGAGTATTCTATATGACATTATCATCAAACCCAAATGAAATCTAATTCATGAGTTTTGGTACTATATTGGGCACCAATATATCCACTTGTTGGATGATAGTCACATGACAAACACATCAATCAACATAACCATAAATTACAAAATTAGCTGATCAGCTAACAGGTAAAGCAGATAAACGACGTATGCCCTTGACGATGAATCACTATGTTTTATGAAGATTGTGAAACCTTGTTGACGGTATATGCTATCTCTAGACGTGTCATGAACAATTATTGCAAACAAACAAATATAGTTGATAATAAGAGGATTGTTCATTCATATTCTAGAGTATCATGATAGTTATTTTTTCCTATGATACAAGGAGATGACAAAGGCTTCAATTAACTAAGATTGCACTATAAAATCACATGTGATGCCACGGTTGTGACAAATTAAGAGAATGGAAATATTATAGAAACCAATCTCTAAGGATTTGCTTAATGTTAGTATAGAGCTTTCTAGAGCAAACATACATTTTAGTCTAATAAAAGAAAACAAACCCGTGTTTATGACATGTAGATCGTATTTGTCTAGTCGTTATGCAAGAAAGTCGTTGATGTCTACCTGCTCAACATCTCACCCTCTAGAAAAATATTAAGGTCTTAAATCTTCTATTGTATATAGATATTTTAAGGGTCGTTAACAAAAAAGACCATATGTATTACAATTTGATAAATAAACACGACAAACTTTATAAAAAAAAGATAAGAAATGATCTCAACCACAAACGTACATGCAACATGCCAGCATGGACCATCCATGTAACTTATGGCATAAAATATTTACCATATTATTTATATATACTCTTTATATGACATTCATACTTTAGACATAGAACAAATCAAAATTATCTATTCTCACCCTAATTGATGAAATGTTTTTGTACATATATTATATTATTATAGAAAATAAAGTAACAATTGGAAAATCAAATGAAAATGATTATAGGTGTTAACATTGAATGATTGAGTGGACCCTTATGAAGTTGCGCACGAAGTTTCCTCTTGTTAGTTTTATTCATTAGTTGGTTTCAAACTACATCCTATCCATACCTTGCTTGGCCATATGCTATATTTTCTGACATTGGTCTTCTTGGTTTCTATCGTTGTCATATAGATACTTGTACGTAATGCTTTAATAGTTTTTGTTTCGCTAAAAATTATATGAAAATTCGTTGATTCGAATCGTAGATATCAAGTCGAACTCGCATATGTAAAATGTTAAGAAATTTTGATCAACAAACTGTCAATTAATGATAAAATTAGCCATTATCATTGTTATAGAGAATGATGCATGGTGTACATTTGCGATGTGGTCATGTAGATATAACAATCTTATCTTTGCGTTGTCTACATGTGTATTGCATATTAGGGTACATAATTGAAAAATGACATGTATAAGATTGAGAGCGTTTAGATTAATTTAAAAGAGTTTGAGCTGCGTTGGAGGTCTTCTTGTTGTTATTAATTATTTAATTATTTTTCTTATGTAAATTTGTAATTATTCTATGTATTTTTATAATTACAACTTTTTTATATAATATAAATATATTTGTTTGAATTATCGAATCAAACTTTATACATAATATTTTCTAATATATAAGTATATATCTAATTTAAAAAAAAAAACTACATAAAGAGTAGGCTTGTTTAGGCTTACGAGCTTAATAAGCTTAAAGTGTAAAGCTCAATCTTGAACTCGTTTACTATTTGAGACCTAATATAAGCTCAAGCTCTAGCTGAAGCTCGTTTAGGCCTAATTTGATTCAAGTTTTTAACGAGACACTCTCAAATAATAAGTAAATAAATTACAAATAGTTAGACTCGTTTCGACCTTATTAATGAAAATTGATTCATAAACTTAAAATGGTGTTAAGAAATATTTTTGAGAATGAAATCGAGACGATGATAAAATTAAAGTAGAGAATGAACACACAAAACACCTAAATAATTTAGGATAAATTTATATATCAATTACCAGATAGCTTATTTTTTATTAAATGTTCAACAACAATTACTAATATTAGTATAAAAATTAAAATCTTATTAATTAGTATTTGTTATGCTCAATTTGTAATTCCATTCTCCTATCGAGAAGGTGCTTCACGCCACCATCCTTTAACATGCATCTTTTAACATACTGAAATTGTCCTGCATCTTTTTCTTGCTCTCTCATTTCTTAAGTGATTTGTCTTCAACTTTGACATAAACAACAAGTATAACCCATCTTTCGACTGTATCGCAAAGGGCGAGGGCGGTGTTAATGCTATAATACCCCGTTGCCCTACCTCCACTCCGTTCGCCCTAAGTACATTGACCATATTATAAAAAAATGATGATTTTTACATCTATGTTGATTTCTTAGTTTAACCAAAAGGGTATTATGAGTTTAGATTATCAACAGAATAAAAATATTTTTGAAAAAAAAAACTTCATGTTAGGCATACAAATAAAAAAGTAAAGAATGAAAATATATAGAGAAGTTTATGTTATAATGGTCGAAACATTTGTGACATGAGAGTGAAAATCATTGGACTGCAACAAGAAATATTGGGCTTTCATAAACAATAAACTTTTGGGCTTTTATACCCATAATTCCAGTTCTCCAAATGGCCATAAGTCATAAACATAAATTGTTTTTGAAACCAAAACCTGAATTAGAACCAAACCTGTTTACTAACGGTACACATACGAATCAGTTTAAAACCGATTATAAGCCATATGTTTCTAACCAGTTTTATTCCTCAGTAGCTACACGTTCGAAACCGAAACTGAATTGGTCCAAAACTAGCCAAAACCGCTTAAAGTATAAAAAAGGTCAAAAAACAATCAACAACATGAGCAAAAACTAATTTTCACTTAGAAACTAAAACTTTATACGAACCAGTTTGATAAAAAACGATTTTGTGCACCTCTAATTGAGTGTCCTGTGTAAATGAACTTTGTAGAGCTTCAATTTGTTCTAAACTTGAGCTCAACTCATTTAACTTAAAGAGTTTGAGTCTGATATTGACTCGTTCCAAACTCAATTCTAAAGCTTGAGCTCAACTTACTAGATGTTTTTTAAACTATAGATTAACTCAAACTCATACTTGTTTATTATTCATCAATTAATTGTAATTAATTGTAATTTATGTACACATTAACTTATATAACTAAGTCATTTTATCATATTTTAAATATAAATTTAAGGTAAGCAATTATATATTTTATGTAGTAAATAAAAATTATACTGGTAATAGGCTCGTTTTTGTTTGAGTTGTGGTATTCTTTCAATTTAATAAGCAATTTAATAAGTAATTATATATTTTACGTAGTAAAAATTATATCGGTATAATATATTTCAACAGTAATCAATTATATATTTTACGTAGTAAATAAACATGTTGGTGACCTAAGACTAGTTCTTGTTCAATTGACAATATTCTTTTTTTTTTTGTTTGAGTTGTTATTATTTATTTGTCTGATTCTTGGGTATAAACATAATTGATTTGAGTTTGGGTTTAATACAAGTTAGACATTCAGGGTCCTTGACACTTACAAACATAAATGAACGAATGCTCATAAATGAAAGAATGCTGCCTCTATTTATATCGTTCATTTAACTAAACAAACATAACTTTATTGTTCATGTTATTGTTCGTTCATCTATTAAACCAACTAACATAGCAAACTTCCCACCAAACACTCTATTAACTATTCACTAAACGTTCGATCAATTTATTTACTGCCTTCCTCACAACTAAGATAAACACGACTAATTTGAAACAACACCTTCAACTTTCTTCAACTATTTATTACATGCATTGTTTCCTGTGGAACAAAACCTGAAAAAGAGAAGACCAAATGAAAGGTAAAAAACTGCAATAAACCCAAACTAAAGGGACCAAAGTGAAACCACCATCAAATATAGTTCATAGTTCTTTCATCGTTCATCAACTGAAGATATTACAGTCGCCGGAGAAGATGATGATAGATCTGGGATCATTCTCCGACGACAAATTCGACGCTAAGAAATGGATAAACAATGCGTGTCAATCACGTCACCCACAGGATCCACTAGACAAACATCTAGTGGATCTCGAAATGAAGCTACAGATGATGTCGGAGGAGATCGCCGCTTCACTTGAAGAACAGAGCTCCGCCGCGATCCTACGTGTCCCTCGCGCCACTCGTGACGTCATCCGCCTCCGTGATGACGCCCTCTCCCTCCGTCAGTCTGTTGCATCGATCCTCCTAAAACTCAAAAAGGTAAGATAGTTAGATAGATCTCGGTGTTGATTGCATTGTATGATATTGGTTGATTGTTGTTAGGTCTGGAATTCCGTTGGAGTGTATAGATTTGTTTGAATTTTCGTTATTTTGTACGGTGTTTTTGTGATTTTGGGTTTATGGATAGTATTCATGTTTATGTGGTTTTTATATGAAGGAATCATTGTCCAGATTGTATTGTAGGTTTAGAATCGAAATGCCCTTGTTTAAGCATTATTTGTACATTCTACTTTGACATCTGCTATTTGGTATGATCCTCACTGTAACTAACTGAAGCATTTAACAAAATGAGCAGGTGAAAATTCAATGTAGATATATGAACATATTGCATCTCGGTAAATGAGATTCTTTTGTTTCATAGGCAAGATGGCTATACCGGGTAAAATAGCAAGTGCATACTGATACTATGAATTAATAATGTTTATGTTGTTAATCTTAATCTGTAATACTGTAATTCTTTTTTTTTTTGGGCATATATAGGCTGGGGGGGTCATCAGCAGAATCTGTAATGCACTAATGATATGTTCCAATATTCGTCATTTCGCTCAGTATTTTCATAGATGTGTGCTAATTGTGCAATGTTTCAATTTTGCTGTTAAATTGGGGTTTATCTTTGGACAGAATTCATGTTTATGTACTTTGTATGTGAAGTAATCATTGTCCAGCTAGTATTGTAGGTTGGAATCAGAATTTCATTCTTTAAGCATCATTTGTGTATTCAAATGTGCGTCTGCTATAGACACTAGGTAGGATCCTCACTGTAACTAATTGAAGCGTTTAACAGAATGAACAGGAGAAAGTTCAGTGTTAGACATATTAACATATAGCATCTCAGTAATTGAGATCCTTTTGTTCATAGTTAAGATGGCTGGAATGGGTAACATAGCAAGCAGATACTAATACTATGAAGTGAAATAATGTCCATGATGTTAATCTTAATGCATAATATTGTATTTATTGTATCTATAGGCTGAAGGTTCATCAGCAGAATCAATAGCTACCCTTGCTAAAGTCGATATAGTGAAGCAGAGAATGGAAGCCGCCTATGAAACACTGCAGGTTTAATTGTGCTTCATTCTTTTGAATTTTACAAGCTTTGTTTTTATTATTATGTCATTATATCTTTTCAATATTTTGATCATTTTTATATGTAGGATGCTGCAGGGCTGACTCAATTAAGCTCCACTGTGGAGGACGTTTTTGCCAGTAATGATCTTCCCCGTGCAGCAGAAACCTTGGCCAATATGAGGCGTTGCTTGAATGCTGTTGGGGAGGTAATAATTAACTCACGGCATAACTATGCTTTGTAAAAAGGCCTCAATATCTATTTATATGGTTTATCTCCTCTCTTTTTCTTTCAGGTTGCTGAATTTGCCAATATTAGAAAGCAGCTTGAAGTCTTGGAGGACAGATTGGACTCGATGGTTCAACCCCGCTTGACAGATGCAATAACCAATCGCAAGGTGCAATTCGTAATACAAGTTTTCTAATAGAAGTTATAATGTGGCACCTATAAGTGTTTGTTTTTCCTGTTTTTAGGTTAATATTGCACAAGATTTGAGGGAAATTCTCATTCGGATTGGAAGATACAAGTCATTGGAGAATCACTATACCAAGGTTCATTTGAAGTTTATAAGGAAACTATGGGAGGATTATGAGTTAAAACAACGTACTAAAACTGGAAGTGAAAGGAATCAACATGAAAGTTTTTCGAGTTCCCATGATTATCAATCAAGTTTGCCTACAATTACATTTCCCAGTTGGCTGCCAACGTTTTATGATGAATTATTACTTTATCTTGAACAAGAATGGAAATGGTAAATGTTTTCTTCATTCCTGATTTCAGCAGGCTATATTTGTCATGATTTTAGTAAGCTTCATTTCTGATTCTTGATAGGGATGGATCAAATAAGATCATGATAAATGTCTGATTTTGAGAGTGGTATCTACACTACTGCAGGAAAATATTGTTTTGTATGACTGATTACATTATACTTTTTCAGGTCTATGCTTGCTTTTCCTGAAGATTACAAGACTCTTGTCCCAAAACTATTAATTGAGGCAATGGTGGCTGTGGGTGCTAGTTTTGTTTCCCGCATCAACCTTGCAACCGGAGATGTTGTCCCTGAAACCAAAGCATTGGGCAAAGGTTGCAATCTGAAATCATCTTGATGTTTAAGTTTGATCCGTAATATTTTATTTAATTGTAAACGTTATGCCATGTATGCACACACATATATCACATACAATCTTGCAATATGCTGTTCCCTATTCATATCTTAGCTTCTATACTATTGTTCAGGTGTATTGGATATCTTATCTGGGGACATGCCAAAAGGTGTTAAAGTGCAGACTAAGCATCTAGATGCATTAATTGATCTACACAATATGACGGGCAGTTTTGCAAGAAATGTACAACACCTTTTTGGAGAATCAGATATTAATGTGTTGAGGGACACTCTTAAGGCAATCTACCTGCCTTATGAATCATACAAGCAAAGGTAAATTCCCAAAATACCTTTGCTTTAATCATTATAAAGTAAAGTAAATCTCAGGTAGTAGAGTGTATTGCTGCTAAAACTAACTGTCATAGGTTTAGCTTTATCCTTTCAACTAAGATTATCATTTCATATTTGTTTTAAATCTAACAAGACATGTCACATTGCTCTAGCTGTACCGTTTATCATTAAAACTAGCACCTATCTATATTCCACGAATCTTGATTTTGGGATGTACCTAGCATATTGTACATTAGCTTCTAGCAGTTGGTTTTGATACATATTGCATAACCTGAAAAATTAACAGAGTTCACTTTTTCACATCAAATTTAAGGCTGAAAGTGACACAGTTTGCACATGCCTAGTTTTGGTTGAACAAGGAATCCTTTTAACCGTCTAGAATTAACCATATGGTGGAGTGCAATCACTAATCATTTACTTATGCATGTGCCCGTTCATGTTATTTATCTCTAACAGATCTCACAGGTAAAGAAAATAACCTAAGAGGAAACGGGACAGATGGATCAAATGAGTCAAAAAATCTTCTAAAGTGTAGTTCATTAAGCCTCCTAGCTCATTTCACTCATACTACTAAAAGTTTTTAAAAATTAACGAAAACTTTTTCAAAATAAGAGAACTTTTGTAGTTTTGTATAATATATGATACGTTTTGTTTATTAAAAATCAATTAATCATAAGTTATGGTACTAAATTTTTGTGGCTCAAACCATCCTCTTTCTACCTCTATAAAGGTTTACCACTTTTGCCATGTTATACAATTACAACCTGCCCAATCCACCCATTTTTGCCACCTCTACTAAATTATTCCACATTAAATTTTGCAGTCCTACATTATTTTCAGTTATATAAGCAATAGTTACTTATCTGTATTATATTCTAGATATGGACAAATGGAGCGTGTTACCCTCTCCGCTGAGATCTCAGCCATTGATCTGAGAGGAGCTGTTACTCGTGGTGTTGGTGCACAAGGTATCGAACTCAGCGAGACTGTTAGAAGAATGGAAGAATCAATCCCGCAAGTCATTGTACTTCTAGAAGCATCTGTTGACAGATGCATCAGCTTCACTGGTGGCTCAGAAGCGGATGAGCTCATTCTAGCCCTTGATGATGTCATGCTACAATTTATTTCAACCCTACAAGAAATCCTGAAAACCCTAAGAATAGTATGCGGGGTTGATGTTGCCTCTGATAGTTTGAATTCAAAGAAGGAACCAGGCTCAGAGAAAAAAGAAGGCCCCCGCAAATTTGAGTTGTCAAGTGAAGAAGAATGGTCTTATGTTCAAAGTGCATTGCAAATACTAACTGTTGCAGATTGTTTGTCAAGTAGATCTGCGGTTTTTGAAGCTTCATTGAGAGCTATACTTGCTAGATTGAATACAAATTTGTCTTCTGCTGTGTTTGGATCAAGTATTGATCCAAATTCTTCACATGAGACTCTTGATGGAAATGGAGATCTATCTTTGGCAGGAAGGGCGGCATTAGATGTGGCAGCACTAAGGCTCTTTGATGCTCCGGAGAAAGCACAGAAGCTTTTTAATCTGTTGGAGCAGGTACATGTTTCACTTTTGTTTATTGTTGCCTAAAGGTAGCAACATGGTGGCTCTGTCGGGTTGGGTACCAAGTCAGAACTGGTTCAGGCTTTGTCCAGATTTTTATCTTTTTATAAATATTTCATGTGTTAAATAATGATTGCAAAAACAATATTATTGTAGTAACAATATAAATCTTAAGATTAAACAATTTAGGAGGTTGTATGGATTGTTATATATTTTGGGTAACTTTGAACCTGTTTCACATTTTCCCCTTTCACCTAAATTATTTGGTTTGTACTGTTTAATATCAAATACACCACAAATCAACCAATTCTATAATAAGTGGATCATAATCACCATCTCTATAGAGTTGTTTCACTGTCTTATTTTCATTGGGTGGTTGGTAAACTATTGGTCGCGCCCTAAATATCATAAGAATCAAAGGTTCAACAAGACTATTGACTAGAGAGGTAATAAAATGGGTGGATTAGACAACTTGGGTAAATGGATAAAATGGGTGTATTAGACAACTTGGGTAAATGGATAAAATGGGCTCAAATCAAAATAATAATTTTGTAAGAGTCCGACTGTGTTGGCCCAAAACACTTTTGTCAATATGATTACATAAAACATATTATTTCAATAACAATCTAGTTTCTCTAGTAATATGGTCCATTAGGTTACATGCATTAAAAACACGTATAGGTTGACTTTTGACCCGTTTGATTTGTTTCCTTTCTAGCTAACCTTTTCCTTTTTACTTGTGTGACCCATTAGAGATAAAACACAACCCAAATTGACCATAATGGGTTGATATTGCCACCTCCAAAGTCCAGATAAAAGGAACTAGCTATCTGAGTTTAGATTTGGCTTCATTTTTCCCTATAAGTCTTTAGTTATCCTTAAATATGTATAAATTTTATCCTATGCTCTACACAAATTAACCTTTTTTTTCAATAGTCAAAAGATCCAAGGTTCCATGCACTTCCAGTTGCATCTCAAAGAGTTTCAGCATTTGTGGAGACGGTAAATGAACTTGTATACGACGTGCTCATATCCAAAGTAAGAAAGCAGTTTAATGGTGTATCAAATCTGCCCATTTGGTCTGCTGTAGAGGAACAAACTGCTTTTCACCTACCGAGCTTTAGTGCATATGCTCAGTCGTATGTGACAACTGTTGGTGAATACCTTCTCACTTTACCGCAACAGTTGGAGCCACTTGCTGAGACTATTTCTAACAATGATGCCAATGCTGAGGAGGCGCAATTCTTTGCAACAGAATGGATGTTTAAGGTAACAAACATTTACCTGTTTTGCATTCCAATCTAAACATGTATATTGAACTATAGGACTAATTCATGCAATCTGACTTTGTCTTGTATGGGTAATAACTTCCCCATCAAAGTCTAAAACTTGTCATTCAGGAAATTTTAATTTTAACTTTAACAGCAGGTGCCTTTCTTTCTACATGTTTTTTTTGAACTTTGATTGTTATGAAATATTTGGAAGTTTGTGGTCTGCGTTGGGAAAAAAAGGTTGTGGTAAACTAACTTATTTTGGGCTAGAAAAAAACCATCACGTTTTTAGAAGATTCAAGTTATGGTAATGTTTAGCCATGACAACACGCAACTGCTATTTAATTGCCCCACCTAGACAAAAAATTAACATGCTTTCTTAAACTTTTGAAAGTTTAAGTTCTTTTGAGTTTTCCAGAAGTGTCATGCTTTTTTGTGAAATTGGTGGATGTATCGGTTTTCTTTTCTCATAAATGTTTTAAAGTTCTTGAGGGTCTTTATTCATTATTTTTGAAGTTGAAACTTTAAAATTGTTTTCACAGAAGAAAAATGGTTACTCAAAACAGAAATCAGATCAAAGTTGGTTACCTGCCTATTGAGTTATACTTGAAGATTTGGCGAACAGTAATGAACAAGTTCTTTTTTGGATAAGTTTAAGCTGTTTGACTCATTTGACAAGTTAGTCAGCTTGTAAACAAATCTGGACATCCATATATGTTGAATATGAACAAAATGTTCTGTTCATTTAATTAAGCTAACAAATATTGACACGTGTCCTGTTCGTTCATTTGTGTTCGATCGTTCATTATTGTTGTTTCCATATTCACTCAGAATTTAAGTCCAACCCCATCAAAAACATCACCCAGTACATTTTGGATCTTGAAACCATTAGCCAATGTCTCTAGCAGCTTGCTATATGTGGGTTTTTTCTAGGTAAAGTTTTTTGATTAGCCAATAACCCACCAATCCATATTAACGAACAAACATGAACACATCTATTTTCTTATCGAACGAACACAAACAAGAAAATTTATTGGTTTAAGTGTTTATGATGGTTCGCTTGTTCAGTTTAGTGAAACAAACGAACATGAATAAACCCTTGGTTTTAAAAATAGCGCCTGAGGCGCGCTTAAGGCATGAGGCTCTAGAGGCAATCAGGAAAACGCCTCGGGGCTTTGAGGCGGCGCCTCAAGCACATCTAGGTCAAATTTGGTCAACATTGGTCAAGATTAGGGTCTGTAAAGGATGATACATATAAATAACCAAAGGGATGATGAGATTATGAATAATTTATATGGTAAAAAAAGCCAATATGTAAATTTTTTAAGATAAATGCAACTTTTGGCTATACATATGGCTTATTTTGTTGTACATAGAACAACGCCTCGCATACGTGAGGCTCTCGCCTCATGCCTCATGCATAGCGCCTCGGCTTTTCAGACCTAAACGCCTCAAAGCGCCTAACGCTTTTTAAAACCAAGAATAAACCCTTATTTGTATTTGTTCAGCTCGTCTACAGGCCTACTAGTTGGAGAAACCAAATTAACTCCCAAGTTAGACCATAGGTAAATAGGTTGAAATTGTGACACCTAATATAGCTTTTCTCAGTTATTAATTGAGCCTTTAAAGTACCCTTGTGATGTCATCATTATCGATTTTTTAACCCGTTTAACTAATTTGATCTGTTAGCATGTTTATAAGTAAACGGGTCAAACTGTCACGTCTGAATTCAAATGTATCTTTTTTGGGTTATAGGTTGCTAATGCCATGTGTTCAACATTCTCCCTGTATTATTGTAGGTTGCTGAAGGTGCTGCAGCTCTATTTATGGAGCAACTACGAGGTATACAATATATAACAGATCGTGGAGCGCAACAGCTGTCAGTGGATATCGAGTACCTGAGTAATGTACTGTCAGCGTTGTCGATGCCCATTCCTCCAATTTTAGCCACATTTCACACTTGCTTATCGACCCCTCGAGATCAACTCAAAGATCTCCTAAAAACCGATTCAGAAAATCTTCATATCCCCACGGCTAACCTTGTTTGCAAGATGCGACGCGTGAATCTCGAATGATAATCGGTTGTGAAACATTATCTTATTTGCTATCGAATGTTATATATATTTTTGTATATGGCATTAGACATTTACAAGGGTGTTTTTTAGTACTTGATGTAGTGTTTTTACATAAGAAGTTATACTTGGTCAGCGCATCAAATTATGATAGAATTAAATTAAGAAATATCTTCTTTTTGTCTTAATTTTAGCCAAATAATTGAGAGAATATTGTTTTTTTAAAAGTTAATTACTCGGATGTCCTGGTGTGGTTTGCAATGAGGTATTATCAAGGGGTCACCCATCTTAGTTCTCGTTCAAGCATGTTTAACTACGAGTTTTAATAGGATTGCTGTGTATTAGTTCTCATGAGGGTGGATCTTGGAGCAACTGGTAAGGTTGTCGTTTTGTGACCCCGAGGTCATGGGTCTAGGTCGTGAGAAATAGTCTTCCGCAATTGTAAGGTAAGTTTACGTACATCAGATTATGAAAACAATCTAACCCCCTCTTTGAACCTACGTTAAACAGGTGTTTAGTCAAGCATCAGCTTATGTCCTTTTGATATGAACATATTATGGTCTTGGTACACCTTTCTTCCATTTGTTTGCTTGCACATAACATGTTCTTTGGAATGTGTGTTCGTTTAAGTTTTTCAGTAGCCCCCGACAGAATGTTGTATGCAAAATGCAAATGTCAATAATGTCTTGTGCCAGCAGATTATGTCTGATTCTATTAATTTGTGTCTCAATCGATTTGGGACTCGATCGTCATGCAAAAACTCAACCGTCACAAGACAATCACTAAGCATAATCATCAATTGCCGCCATCCTCTACTTCCAGCACGCACTTAGCTCCACCTAAATTGGACCAAGAAAACAATCCCAAATTCAATGCTCAAACAGCTCAAAAGCCTTATTTTTGAACAGGAGTTCTAGTGCTTCAAGGCGGTAACTAAGTGTTACCAAGTCAATCCCTTGACGGATCAGTTGATTATTAAACATGACGACTGTTGCCAAATTGAGCCCCAGGTTCAAACCAACTGATTTCATCAAAATAACTAACCTCATTTTGGTTTGCTTCTTAGCTCACTGGTTTCTGTTTTCCAAACCGAATCATGGAGATCAAAGATGGAACTGATTTGTAGTCACAATTGTGATGTATACAATGATCAAAAAGTCAGATAAACTGAAGCAATTATTCTTTTTAACTGATTTTATATAACTATAGTGTTAAATAAGATGAATAATATCTTACCTATGATATAACAAGTTGTCTAACAAAGTAACAAAGCTATTTAGGATGTTTCTTAACAATACAAGATCAAATTAATAGACTTTAAATAGTAACTAATTAAGTTGTATTTTTCACAAAAAAAGTCTTAACAATTTCTTGAGCCCCTCCTATAATTAAAACTTCTAAGTGAAACAGAAAGCATTGCTAGGCCAATAAAGACTGATCATCAAATCATAACAAGCATCAGAACAACCCTGCACAACACAAAATGCTGATACATCAGCATGTTACCTATTCAGCTTTCAGTTATCACCTCTTCGGTTCTTCAAGAAACGGGAGTCAAATTCGACACTTTAAGGTATGAAAAAGAAGCTTACACCAATCAATCAACCCATAAAGAATCAACTTGAGGCCGCACATCACGTTTTAGCAAATATAAAACCTGCAACACATCTAGGTAGTGCTTGGTTCCAAATCATGTATGCACCATCAAGATTTAACCATGGTGGAACTTTATTAGTATCCCACAACTTTAAGTTGAAACTTGAAATTCATCACTTTCTAACAATGTGATACGAATTGTCACATATTTGTTCCATAATGACCGGATTGAGCCCGTATCAGCAAAACCATCCTCAAAACCAGATTATTACATTTAACATCATTTGCAAACCTCAACAAATGCCTTAAGATTATATAGTATATAGGAAAAGGAAAAAAGCCCAAATAAGTATGCAGGGATATGGTTACCTCAACCAATAAGGATTCAAGATTTACGTGTTACCGGGAAAAGCATGGTTTCTTTCAGCAGCAGGATTCAGGAATACTAATTTGTATAAATCATATCTGTGTTCTAGATAAACTCACCCTTTAGAACAAATAGTTCAACCGAATCTTGAAGAAAATAACGAAAGATATGCAGGAACATTTTAGGTAATAATAATACCTACCTGTGACTCTTTTCTCCTTTAGTTATATTCAATTGAATTGATGATAGAAGATTAGTATCTCAACAAAGCTGTGAGAACAAAAAAGAGGGTTCACCCATGTAAAGCCATTATATAACTGTCGCGACTCCAAAACACACATTCATAGAACTTAACGAGTTATAATAAAATGACGTCTACCTCTTCTGACTTCAAATCCATTGAAAATTATCTACAGAAATTGACTAGTATGGACTTCTGGATGACCTTTTTCTCCCATGCCTGACAGGTGAACGTGATCTGCTGCGGTTACCTCCACGGTATCTATCCCTGTTCATGACACCTCCATTTCTATAATTAGTATTATTATTATTGTACCTACGATCTGATGCTCTTCCCGTATCACGATTGCCTCTGGTGTGTCGGTCTCTGGACCTCTCGCGGTCCCGGTCAGCAGATCCACTTCTGTTTCTATGTTTACCTTCAGTTTCATTTTCTCTTTGCTTCCTTCTTTCTTCAGCTTCTTTCTCCCTTGCTAACCTTTCTTTTTCCCTTGCCTTCTCTTTCGCCTCCTGGTGGTTGATTACAAAATATGTTTATCATGAAAAAAAAACTTTAATATCTACATTCTGATGCACCATTAGAGGTGGAACAATGAATGGGTCAAGCAGATTGGGTAACAGATCTTTTTTTACAGGTGAAAACAGAATTTATCAGATTGAAATTGGCCTGCAACCACTTTTCCTATCTTTCAGAGTTAAATAACAAATTAATGCATTAATCATGATTATAAGAATAATATTATTACAACAATGACTAAGAACTTTCAATATTGTAATGCGTAAAAAATATACTTAAGGTGGCTTTCAACCCCTTTGATCCATTCAAGATAAACCATACCAACCCAGCGACCAATTCATAATTAGAAGAGAATGGTACCTTGTACTCGGTGAGGAAATCTCTGACCATGCCATAACCAATATGCTGCTTTCCAGTAACATGAGACTGAGTCCTTTCAAGAGCATCATTTGCTATCAGAAAAGAACCACATGTTTCACAAAGAGCCATCTTCTTTTCTTGTGCAAGCATTGAAACTTTCCCGTTTTGTGGCTGCAGGGTCAATGCAGTCTTCTCAATGTTAAGCAAATCCACCTGTACAAAGAATGAAAATAAATAAAGAAGAGGGTTATACAAAAAAGAACATAATTTAGAGCCTAGAGAAACCAATTGTTAGGTAATACCTTCCTCATGAGTGCCTCTGCTTCATCCACCTTTCCAGCTTCTCCAAGAGTCTCCACTGATTCTAGAAGGTTCTTGATTTTCTCTTCTAGAATAGATAATTGTTCAGATTTTTCAACTGGTACAGGTGGAGGCGGAGGAACTTCAACCTCTTGGGCAAGACGTTCACGTCCCCGCCTAACTCTCCTATCCAAATCCATGACCTAAAACAAAACAGTTGTTTAAAAATGCAAACAAATGCAAGAGGTATAGCATATTATGATGTTATATCTTCCAAGTCAATATCAGTATGTAACAAACTTCCTCTAAAATCTAGAAAGAGATGCAACATTGGGTGGGGCAGGCAGGTTAAATGATAGGTACAAACAGATAATTTGACACATGGTTTGGAATTTGGATTGGGTTTTGACCAACAATGCCTTTTTGGTCCACTTTCTAATTTTAAATATGGTTAATATTTGTGAAGATAAAAAGAGATAATATTGAAATAATTCTGTAAAACTCAAAGAAACCTAACGGGCTTAGCTAATGGGTCTAACCTCTAATGACGACTAACCCTAGTATATATATTCTGACCACATTGTTACAGAAATCACATAACAATGTAGTATATGAAATGGTTAGAAGGTTGGAAACATTCATATAACACTTGGGGTGACTTTCAACCCGATTGACCCATTTAAATTTTTTCTACATCTTATGTTTGTCCCAATTGACCTGTGGGAGTAAAAATATAACAACAATCAATCAAGTTTTGAAGTAAATAGTTAGAAATTGTGAACTCTTAAGTAAACTAACTTACCAGTCTTTCGCAAAAATTAGCCAAATCGGCTTCAAATCTTGGCACATAGGAATCATGCCTCGGTGAGCTCTCAAAGCTAGAGTAAGCAGCAGATAGAAAACAACAAATATGTCAAACTCTCATAAGGGGACAGACAAAAAAATGAAACAAGAAATTAGTAAGTAAACTTCCACAATTAACGATATACAGATAGCCCTTCAATGTAGCTGAAAGTAGAAGCACAAGTTTTAAGCAGCTTCGATGAAACTTCAGATAAAATAGAGAAGTATAACAGAAATAATGGAATAAATGATTTTCATACACCAAATAAGCACCTCAAAACCCATAAAGACTGTATCCATGTTGAACTGCATGAATTCTAAGATTTTCTGACAATCTTGACCTTTCTCCTTTTACCAATTGTCCAATTAGGAAACATATCAATATGCCATAATAAATTAGTGTAAAGGAAACCCTTTTGGTTGATTACTTGAAATATAGTTGTGCCAACCGCTGCCACTGATAAATGCTTTTATATAGTGAAAGTACACTAAGTAGGCCCCACATGGCACCCTATTGCTGCATGACACAGTATAATATATACAACAGAACACCACTGACCACACAATATAAAAAATTGAACTGCAACTCGATCATTAATGTGTCTAGAAACAATGGTCAGGCCGGAAATAACCCACGTAACTGTACCAATATCTGTGGTTGGAACCTTTCAGATACCTAATGAAGATAATAAGAATATGCCACATATTGCATCATAGACCTATATATTGCTTCAATACTACACATGGTTCATGCTTAAGTTCCATGCCAACCATACTTGCAAAGCAGGTTAGAAAGTTGAATTGAAAACAGTGAACTTGCATGCAATCGTATGCGTGAAGCACAATTAGATTCAAAACAAAATAAACGTGACAAATAATCTTTCTACAGATTATAGCATAAATTCCAGAGTTCCTTTTATTACCTTTCTTTCAACTTCAGATCATGGATCTTAGGGCATGGACCTGACATAAGAAACAATGCACACACACAAAAAATAACCACATTAAACTTCATAATCCAGAGAATAAATAACTCTTCGAGTCACTCAAAAAAGATCGAATGATGCAAGTGGGGTGGTAGTTTCTAACACAACACGAATCAATGATGTTTTGGATTGTCTATCTAGCCTGCTTAATAAACAGGTGATTTCGGGGTTAACCTGTTTAATTAAAAGTGTTCTATGCGGGTACAACCCCTTTAACCAATTTATTACAATCCACCAACCCTCTAGACTCATTTAGATAGATAGGTTAAGCAATCATGTTCAGTTTAACACGATTTTAAGCATACCAGTGTTAGCGCTTGTATGGTTAACATGTCTTTGACACAAATAAACACATGGGTTGTGTTTGAGTCAACGATTCAATCCAACACGATTAACACTCATGCAAAACTTTAAGCTAAATCTTCCAGGTGCTTAATCCCAATGCATAGCCAGATTAACATAACCAATCTATCTCAAATACAACAATGATACTAATCCGATACTCACCGAGATCACTTCGAGTGTTCACGAACAAATCATGAGGGCAAAACTTCACCATGTAGAAGCCACACACTTCTTTATCATCCCAAGTGATTTCTCTGTGCCCCCTCCTCTCTTCCTCCGTCAAATTACGAGCTAAAAACCCACATCCAACAATCAACAAAACATAAACAAACACATCAAATCACACAATTAGGGTTTCAAATATTAAAATCCCAACATGCTCCAATCGCAATTTACTTTCAATCAACCCGAAATCCAAAGCCCAAACACTAAAAACCAAACAAAAACGACATACATCAAGTCTTTAAAACGAACCTGAACCCATGAGTTCATCAAGCAAGGCTCTTTGTGCGTCCATGGGTCAAACTAAATGCAATCGGATGGCGTTTGAAACCCTAATTGCTTCAATTGCTATTGTTGATTTAAGGGTTTTATTGTATTGATTTGGGA
Source organism: Flaveria bidentis (assembly GCA_018326385.1). Lineage (NCBI taxonomy): Eukaryota > Viridiplantae > Streptophyta > Magnoliopsida > Asterales > Asteraceae > Flaveria > Flaveria bidentis. The sequence continues at coordinate 43,656 of BJCM01066540.1, read as the reverse complement.
TTGTGTTTAGGGTTAGGGTTAATAAGGGAACAAGATGGAGGAGAGTGTGTTTAGCTTGTTTGGGTATATTATTATTTTCAGGGGGTGTTTGGATAATAATAATTATAATAATAATAATAATAATATTATTATTATTATTATTATATGCTAACTTTGGTTATTAAATTTGAAGTGTGATAGAATAGTTCTCATGTTTGGTAACAAGTGTTGGACTTGAATGGTGAAAGTTTGTATGATTTGATTAATTTTTGTTCCTTTTAGATGAGTGTCATGTGCCTTACTAAGAAGGGCTATAATGCTGAGCCATGTTCTTTTGCAGCCTATGGTCATTAAAACCCCTAGTATGATGTACTTGATCCTTGAGACTTATCTTTTGTTATATATTGTAACTAGTATAAAAATTCGTGTATCATCGAATATAAATATTAAACTAAAAGGTAATTTTTATAAATTATAAAATTATTATTAAAATAATATATAACCATCTCAAGTAATAAAACAATAACATTAGTTTTTGAAAACTTTAAAATATTTTGTTTGAAAAATTGTTTTTTAAACGGTTGATTTGTTAAAAAACGATTTTAATTAAAATTACATTTTTAATAAAAATAATATTGTATTTTATTTATTAAATATATGTTTAATTTTGAAAATGATATACAACATCATTAGCATTTAATATTATAATTAAAAAGTTGACTTCCTATGATATTTGACGTGTAACAAAATGGTTGTGCAACGATAACATGTACCAATAACTATTTTGATTTATTAGTATAGATTATAAATGCATGATATAAAAACCAACTAAACAACCACCTACAAGACTCATATAAAAAGTTTTCCACTATCATACAAATCATATAATAAAAAGTCATACGGGTCGTATAACTTTCGTACTAATGCACATAAATGATGTAACATTGTACACCAATAACTCGATCTATATGGTCTTTAATCTTTATAACATTTTTTCAATATCTCTTAATTAATATCAAGGGTGAATTTGTAAAATAGTAATCAAGTTTTAAAATTGTTCTAATTAGGTCACTCATAAAATTTGTTTTAATCAGGTCACCCGTAAATTTTCTATCCCAATCAGGTCACTAAAGTTTCAGGATTATTCTAATTAAATCATTCATAAGTTGTAAGAAAATTTAAAATTTAAAGTATATTATAAAATATTAACAATAATTTAAAAAAAGTGAATTGTTTCAAAAAAATTGTGAATCATTTAAAACAATTAAAAAAATATAAGTGATTTAATTATAACACTCCTAAAACTTTAATGATCTAACTTGAACAAATAAAATTATTAGTGACTCAATTGAAACACTTTTAAAATTTTAGTTACTTGATTAGAAATAATAAAAATAGGAATGATCTGATTCAGAAGCGAAGCTTTTAGGGGGGCCCTATTTTTTCGTCCGTAGTGTTAAATTTTAGCCCGATATTGTAAATTTTAGACCCGGTAGTGTAAATTTTTATATAAATATCGAGTTCGCCCCCCTTAAAAAAAATAATTTCGCCCCCGCCCCCCTACCAAGTTGGTTAAGCTCCACCACTGATCTGATTGGAATGTTGTTTACTATTCTGTGAAGTTTTCTCTTAATATCATCACGTGATGTATTGATGGCATCACCTAATCACCTAAGTATCTATAAAAAAAATTAAGGATTCCATTATAGAGACACTCACCAAAATAAATCGACGCCCACTATACGTCGTGTATCTATACTACCCCCTATACAATACATGAGGATATACGACACGTATAAGTGTATAACAAATCTCGACACTGACTACAAAAAAAATTCAAAGGATGTCATAGGGGTTATACATTCCGTATAAATTTATACGACCAATCTATACAACATATATAAGATTATATGATCCATATAAATATTTTATAAGCGTTGATTTATATGTTAAAATAACTAAACCCAAAATGAAAGATTTAGCAACTTGCAAACTCATGAAAATAAACGTTGGGACCCACAAAAAGAGCCGTTACCCGTTGGCATCACTCGATTCAAAAACCCTCAAAACAAGAAGAAAAAAAGTAGCTCCAATTCATCAAAAGTCTCTCACACATTTCAACAACAAACCCTAACAATTCTTTCAATCAAATCAACAAAAACCACTACCATCACTCACTTCTACACATCTTACAATCAAATGTAAAGTGAACAACAACAACAACAACAAGAATCAAATCCCAAATGTCTTCGTGTTCGGTGGAGAATCAAAACCCTAACAATTCTTCACCCTTAAATTGGTCCAATCTCTGGTTAAAGAACAAAAAAGCACTTGATAATGTCGTCTTTTCGACCATTCGCCGCCGTTCGTTCTACAGAAAACCACCACCGGCTCCCCAACGACCATCATCACCACCACCACCACCACCGCAGGCGGCGGCGGCGGCAAGACAGCCGGAGAATGTGACGGTTGTTTCTCCTTCTCCGCCGATCGAACAACCCTTCAACGACGGAACCCTAGTTTCTGATTCTCACGATTTCACTACCCTGATTTCGGATGAAACCCTCCTGCAAATTCTATCGAAACTCCGTGAGAACTCTGGGGGAAAATCGAATTCACTGGTGTCGAAACTGTGGCTGAATCTTAATGGTCGTTTGGTGAAATCTATTAGGGTTTTTGATTGGGGTTTTCTTACATCTGGTAGGATGTTTTATAGATTCCCTAATCTTGTAGATGTTGATTTGCTTCATGGATGTGTGGTTTCTAGCAGCCTTACGAAAAACTGGGGTCTTTCGTTAGGGTGTGAGTTCGGTCCCTTTTGCGTTGATTCTGATGTTTTCGTTCCAAACAACTTTAATTTACGACCTGTTACTGAAGTAGATTTGGGGTTGCAAACTTTGTGCAGTGTGTATCCCAATCTACAAAGACTGGTGGTTGCAAATTGTAGTGAAATTGGGTTGTTAAATGTTGCAGAGGGGTGTGCAATGATGCAAGAACTGGTTTTGCATCATTGTCATGATCAGGTTTTGCGTGGTATTGCAGCGTTTAAGAATCTGCAGATACTGAAGTTGATTGGTACTGTTGATGGGTTGTATAGCTCTTTGGTTTCGGACATAGGGTTAACCATTTTGGCACAAGGGTGTAAGAGGTTAGTGAAGCTTGAACTCAGAGGATGTGAAGGAAGTTATGATGGGATCAGGGCAATTGGACAGTGTTGTCAAATGCTTGAAGAGTTGACATTTTGTGATCATAAGATGGATGATGGGTGGTTATCAGCGCTTTCTTATTGTGAGAATTTGAAAACTTTGAGGTTGGTTTCATGTAAAAGAATTGATCACAGCCCTGGACTTGATGAGCATTTGGGTTGTTGTCGAATGCTTGAAAGATTACATTTGGAGAGATGCCAGTTGAGGGACAAGCAAAGTTTGAGGGCAGTCTTTCTTGTTTGTCAATCTGTGAGACAGATGGTTCTTAAAGATTGCTGGGGATTGAAAGATGGGATGTTTATTAATGCTCGTCTTTGCAGGTACATGTGTTTTCTTGATTTCTTGCTGTAATGCTTATTATTCTTGGATTGTTGCTAAGTTTAAGATATACTTGCGGTCATCTGCTGTATGTTACTGTTTTGAAAGTTGATGCATGATATGTCTTGATTAGTGGATTTCAGGTGTGATTTTGGTGATGTGAACTAGCAAAAGTTTAGGAACTTTGAAATTGTACCAGAAAAAGTTACTTTGGACCCACATCCTGGGTATTAATCAGAGTTGTCAAAACAGGTGGTTTGGGTCACGGGTCAAAAGGGGGTTAATTGTATCGAACATGATTACCAAATTATTTTTATTTTAATAATTGTAATTTGTGTTTGAATAGAATGATTAGCGGACCTCACAGGTTTTATGCAGTAAAAGTACACTTTTAGACTTGTTACCTTAGCAAACGTTTTCCTGTACTGAAGTAATCAGTTCATTCATAAATGGATCGATTTGCCAACTCTAGACAAACCAAATATTAACTTAGTTTTGTGTTACTACTCACAGGAGGCTAAAATTACTGTCGCTAGAAGGATGCTCAAGACTAACAACAGGTGGTCTAGAATCAGTGGTCCTTTCTTTGAAAGAACTTGAAAACCTCAGGGTAATCTCATGTAAAAACATCAAGGAAGATGAAGTGAGTCCTGCACTCTCAACCTTATTTTATAATCTTAAAAACTTAAAATGGACACCCGATAACAGATCTCTCCTCTCAACAAGTCTCTCAGGATCTGGATTCGGAAAACGAGGGGGTAAGTTTTTCAAAAAGTTACAAATTTGAACAATTGAAGCTGTGAATTTGTTTATTGTAAACATGTGTACCTGTAACAGTGCATTGCAGTGCATTGCAGTGCACTTGTATAATGTATAAGACAAACTACCTAGCTTTGCTGTTGTGATCAAGAAAGCAATGTTTTATGATATTAATACTACTTTTGGGATCAATTGGTCTCATTGAATGCATGTGAGATGAAATGGTTGGTGGTTAGTATGTGGAAATTTTCGTGATCCAAAAATGATCATGGAAAACAATGTTTTTGCATAAAAAGACTTGAATCAAATCACTATATCTCATTTACAATACAAAATGAAGGTGACAGACAGCACAGATACAACCCCTATATATGCTACATTCCTACAGCTAAATATGAAATCTTTTATGCTCTCCACATTTCCACTTCTAAGGATTTAGGGATCTTAAAAGTACCATTTGGGTCTGGTTTCTTCTTCTTTTTCAGTCAAATCTCTATATTGATACCATTCTCCTCCAAACTTCCCCACCGGAAGTGGCGGCCGCACAAATATCTCAACTGCCTTTGGAACATGAACATCTAATGAAATCACCATGGCCTCTTGTACTAAATTTGAATTGGGTTCTCCAAGTGTTTGGCTAACCGGCTCAACTGTTATCCACCCTAGACCCGAGATCGCCACATCACAAGCAGGTCTACAAATCAAATCATCCATATAAAGAGAAGCTCTTGTAAATCAAATATAACACTATTATGTACAGGTGGCAAGAAAATGGAGCATTCGGGCAGGTTGAGTAACATATCAAAACTGGTAACTTTTTATACACACCCAAAAAAAATAATAAGCCGACCAATCACTGCTTTTTTTCCTTCTCTTATTTATATAAATGATTAATTAATATGATAAAATTATAGAGACCGAACTATATAGTAATGTGGGCGACTTCTAAGCAGTTTGACCTGGTCATCCAATTGACAGGTTTCAATCAACCAATGTTCAGATAAAGGGGTCAAAGACGCCACCTCTAGTACTAATATGGAAATCCATACCTTTGTGTGTCGTCAAACCTTACTTGTAGCTGGCAAGCAGTCTCGAGTCCTGTCCAATCTTCTACTTGTTCTCCACTTGGAGGTGTTAGAAGGCCTCCCAGTTCTTTCTACACAAGTTAACAAGATTCTTCATGTTTTTGAAAAATCTTAAACAAGAATAATTGTCATGTAGACATTATAGATTATAAACAAGCAAAATGTGGGCTGTTATACTTGTAGGGGTCATAGGGTTAGTATACGCAAATTTTAGAGGTACAAAATGGGCACAACATGCAGTTGGGTCATGGGTGAAGAATCAACACATGTTATTTAAGTATGTGTTGAGTTGGTTATATCAGCAATTGTTTTTTTTTTAATTCTGTAGATAATTAAAAGGTTAAATATGATCACAATCACAGTTCTCTTTTGGATAAAGTGATTTTGGAGGTTTTCGGCATTTGAATACACCTTGGGTGACGTTCAACTTGTTAGACCATTTCAACCTGTTTACATTTTAGCATTCTCTACTTACATGACCGTTAGAGATAAAGGATAACCCAGATCAATCCATTTTACACATGAAGGATCAATATTGCCACCTTTATCAGATACTTAAAATGTCAGCATAACTATAAGCAGAACTTTGTCATAGATATCATCAGTTCCTGGCACTTAAAATGTTCCAAACACCATAAAGTAGGTAACTTGATATCGAAATATACCTTGTAAAATTCATCTGCTTTATTCGTGGGTACAATATGGAGCTTTACCGCCTTGGGCCCATAAAATGTTAAACAAGTTTCCGGAAGAACCTAAAATTATATAAATAAAATGCAGAAAATTAAGATGATAAAAAAGAAGGCCAACAATGCAAGATATTTCATTGTATGATAATGAGAGTTACAAAGTTTACCTTCAAAACATCAATACGAACAAGGCCTCCCCAAAATATGGAAAAGCCTGCCAGGCTATTAAACTCCATTTTCTCACTTACCCATTGATCCAAGACGACTTCTTTCTGTTACGGACAACAAAAAGAACAGATTCATGAAAATCACGAGTGCATACATGTAAAAAAAAAAGAGCGTGCCTGGCACTTGACTTAGCTCCTGCTTTGCACAAGCCCTGGGGAGGGGCTGGATCGCTTCGCAATCTAATGTAGGGAACCTTACCCTACACTTTGTGCAACAGGTTGTTTCCTATGGCTTAAGGTCACAAAGCAACAACCTTACCAGTTGCTCTAAGCCCGCTCATGAGTGCATAAATGTATGATGTAACTTCTTGTATTTTTACCCATAAAATTAGAAGGAAATTTTTTTTGCACTCCTCAAGGGTATGGGGTGTTTGGAGGTCATTGAGCAACACTGAATAACCAGCCTCAAAATGTTTGGATGTGTTTCTGTTCTTTGATCATATAATCATATGCGTGTTTGCCGAAATATGATTATTTACTGAATATAAAATTGGCAAAACATCATTCTTTCCCAAAAAAAGGAGACTTTATGAGATGAAAGTAAATATCTTTTAAATTTAAGTTAGGGTGCATATATAGATCTTTATATCATTCTTGAACAAAAAAAATTGTAGCTAACATGAAAGCGATGAAACAATCAGAATAAACATTTGCTTATCCAAAGTCCAAACACTGAAATAATAGATTATTGTCTAATAATCTTATAAGCAGCTCCAAAATGAAAACCCAAATACCAAGTATGAAAAAAGAGAAACAAAAAGAAAAGAAAGAAAATGTACATACTGTGAATGATTGACCTCGGAGCCGACTGCGTGGAGCAAGGGCAGGTAAATCTTGTGAATGAACCACTGCAGCTTGTCTATGATGGAGATGAACTCCAGGTGTATCATATACTTTCTAAATCACAACAGTTTAAACTTTAGAAAAAAAAGGTTCACCATTCACCTTCACATAACAAAATACAACTCCACTAAAAGACAACTTTTTCTTATTCTTAAAAATATTAGGGACTGCTCAAACAAAAGCAATTCGGCTGGTTTGAGATCCACACGGTTCAGTTCACGGTATGGTGGGTTTAACAGTTCGGGCTAGTTTGAAACTTAGGCCCTAGCCCCTCGGCCGTTATTATTTATATATGTTCTTTCATTATTGGAATTTGGAATATGCAGTTATGTATTATAATCACTGATCACAAACCAACTTTATCATTTTAAATTTTCAATAAAGACTAATGATTTTGAGAAAGAACTTAGAAAATCATTTCAAACTGCCAAAACCCAACCATTTAACCGCCCGGTTTGGTTTGTTGTCCCTGAAACTGCAATTAGCAATTCCACTCAGAATGTTGATCAAAACTTAACCGAAGTATATCGTAAACACCCCTACTTAACATGAAAAAGATGAGTGACTGCATACCCCTCCCCCAAGGAAAGCGTTAATTTGAATTGGGCCAACTGTGGTTCCAGGAACAGCAGATTGTATTGGTTTGTATTTTCTTGCCATTGCAGCAACAGGATCTTTGTCTGACAGCATCTCTGTATTTTACATATAACTAAAGTTGCATTACATGAACACTGGATGACTAATAGATCATTACTCCTTCCATCAAAAATATTTGTTTTAAATCAAAATATGTATCAGTAAAAAAATTGAACTTTTCAAAAGCTTGATCTCAACTGCAATAGTAACTTACTCAATAGTGCATTGATGAATGCAGATTTCCCGACATTTGCTGCTCCCTGGAGAAGAAAGAAAAAACATGTCACTACTTATTTAGTAAAAGCTAACAGAGAAGCTAAACTATAAGGTCCAGTTCCTTTAGGTCATTTATGAATGTCATTTTGTGGGTCCCATTAGTATGGGGTAAGAAGAATAAGATGAGAGAAAGAATATTGAATTAGATTCCACCCACAGAATGGATATAAACAATAAAGTTCTTTTTGCTGGAAATATTTATAGAATTGGCTCTAAGCCTTTATATAACATGTTAGCACATAAACTTTGAGTGTTCACGTACTGAGATTTAGTAATTTACTAACCAGGATGTACACATCCCGCCCCTTCTTCTCCTTTTGAATTTCAGAAACGACTCCAGCAATTCCAACCAATGACTTTGAGCTTGTCAAGTGGACACTTAGAACACTGCAACAAAAGGCAAAATCTTAAAAAAAATATTATTATATTAAATTTTGTTTCTAGTTTAAATAACATCCATGTAGGAAGTGTTGAGTCAATATTAGCAAAGCAACCATACCAATGAAGTGATATCAGATATAGGTAGCAAAATGGACGGGTTGGGCAATGGATCATAATGAGCTGGGTTGGTTGCTGAAGCTTATTTCGTCTTCTTTTATATTTTGTTTAAATATATATCAATATATTAAATATGATAAAGGAAATCATTAAAATAATACTGATTACTTTTATTAGTAAAGCAATTAATGAATTTGAAACACTTGAATTAACATAATGAACGACTTCAAATTTCCCACTCTAGTGCTAGAGAATAGAGATAGAGATAGAGGTCAAGACTTACTTGAGCTTCTTTCTCAAGGTGGCTTCCACAACCCAATCGCCAACACAATTAAAATCCGTCCCTTTTGGAAGAAGATCAACCTTTATGAACAGCATGAACATAATGAAAAAAAATTAGCATAATATAAAGATCCGTTTTAACCACAGAAAAAAATATTAAAGAAAAACAGAAACTTCTACCTTAGTTACTACTAATATGATTGGATTTGCACCAGCAAGATCACGTACATGAGCCAAAAAACTGCCATTGAAATCCACTATATCAACCTAAAAGAGATTTGCAAACAATCCTAAACCATTAGAATTATATACTAAAAGAACATTAATGTACAACAAAAATTTATGGAGTGTTTGGATGTGCTTTACAAAATGTCAGCTGCTATTCAAAGAATGAAAACAGATATTTAAATGTTTAAAGTAAGGGATAGTGGGATAATTTTATCAATTACCAGTTCTCTTACAACCTTTTAAGTTTTACCTAATAATTAAAGGTGGCAATTTTGATTCATTTACCAATTAGTGGGTCGATTTGGGTTATGTTCTATCCCTAACGGGTCAAAATTTGCCTCGAGTGTACTTCTAATATATAAAATCTCCAATTCTTTTATTAAAAAAATCATTTGTAAAAAAATAAAATTATGCAGACAATGTTTCAGGTCAACCCAAAGCGATCAATATTGTGATGTATCTAAGATTACTAGTTTTGACCTGGACCCATTTCAATCCATAATCCATCACCCAATCTGCTGAACCCGCCGATTTTGCCACCTCCACAAACTATCCAACCACAACCCAAACCATAATCATAATAAGTTTTTGCCAAATATCTAAACTGATTATTAAAACGACAAGTTAAAACAATGATTAAAGGCATGCATCCAAATATCCCAAAATGGTTAAACAGGTTGGCAATACCAGTTTTACAATTAAAGCTTTCTCGTGACGTAAGTGACGTAACTTCTCCCTAAGCTCCTCTGCTGTAACAAATTGCTTTCCACCTGCATACCCACCATTGCCACCAACAGCGGTGACCATGTGCCCGTGAGATAATAGGCGGCACCTACCACAAAGAATTGTCCTGAGCTGGCGGTGTTTCTTCTTCTGCAATTGAGAAAGTCCCCCCAAAAAAGAAACCAACTATATCAAGAAGCCATAAATAATAGAAAAAAAAAGGTATATTTATCGAGTTTTACAAAATTATAAGTGATTATTGTGAGGATTGATCATAGCCTCAATAAAAAAGAGGAAAATAAGATGTCGACATGGTTCAGCAAAATGCTTATAAGTTATACCCATATATGTTCTTAGGATTTTAGCATATGATTCTTGAATTCTGATTTCTAGAGGGGTGATAGAGCTCTAATCTAGAAACACTTTTGCCACCATATTCGACTTATTCATTACTTACAAGATTGAAAAGAAATTAAGAGACAAACAGCACGTTGTGAGAATCAACCCGACCCATTTAACCTTTTACAAAGCACGCCAGATGCACCCATTTTGATCCATAGTTTTCCCTTAATAAATTGTCCTGCAACTCACATAAGACTCTATATCTATAAAATTGTTTATGTTTACGTAGCACTAATAACAACCTCAATATAACACAGTTTCTTGAATAATCATAAATTAATATCTTCCTCAATCCAACTAAGAACAGCATAATCAGCATTCATTAGTAATGTCAATAGTTGCACAATTAGACCCGATATTCTCCAATCTCCATCAAAGAATGTCAACAGTTGCACAACTAAACACAAAATTAAACCTCCATAACAGCTTTTAGCCCCACATTACAAACAAACAACATCAATCAACACAAATCAATCAGTCACCAATCATCCAAATTAGTAAAACATAAACACCCAAATCCCATACCAGTGCATAAGTTTCCGGGTCAACATAACCCGGCCCATCCGTCTCCGTAATCTGCAACGGAGCTCCACACCCATAACAGCAAAAGGTTGCTACTGCAGCAGCTTTCAATGACCCACTGCTTCTTTCCTTCTTTTTCTTCTTCTTTTTCTCCTCAATAACCAGAGATGAAGCTGCCAACAGCTGTTGTCGCTCAAGAAAGATGTCCCCTCGGGTCGGGGCAGCAGCTCCGATTCCCTGTGATTCGGATGGAGAAACTGATAATTGGGGTTGATTTTGTTGTTGGGGTTGTGGGTTGATTGATTTACAGATGATTATGGCCCGACCCGAATTGTTGGATTTGGGGAATTTGAATTGGTGAGGAAGAATGAAGGGGGTGAAGGAGGTGAGTGAAAGGGTTTTAGGAGTCATTATCTAAAGTTGAGTTCTTGAAATTGAAATTGAAATGGGGGTTTTCTTGCTTAAAATCTTGTGAGGATGTTTGTTGCTTTCTTTGGTCCCTAAGCTTTTGTTTGTTTACATTTTGCTTCTTAAACTCTTGGTTTCATGCGCCTTTAAAAGTTCGTTTATATAACATTGTTTGTATATCATGTTATACAGTATCTATAAAGACGAATCTATGGTACGTTTAGATAAAGATTAGATGTATAAAAAAATAAAGTCATTCTTTAACTTTAAAAACATCGGTCAAGCAAGTTAAATCTATCTAAAAATATACTTTGTTAAACAAGAATATGCATCATCATTTTAAATTATCATTATTGCACTGCATCTTAAAGACTAACTAGTGTTTCCTTCCGCGCTACACACACGGGAGTTTGATTGATTTCTTCTATCTTATATGACGTGATTTTGTATGTTGTCAGCTCAGTACATCGGAAAGGTACTAATTTTGATAATATATACATCAACAATTATGATGTTCACTCATAATCATTTCATCGAGTCGAAGTAATGTAACAATAATAGCACTCTCTATAGCATACGATACAAAATACGCTCAATTATACCCCTAATTTCAAAAAACTTGTTAGTGGTCACATAAAAAATTCTAAAACCTAGGTAATAATATATCGCAGTACTTAACTTGGTTTTCTATTCAACTTTCTATCTAATTATTTTCCTTATGTTTGTAAAAATTTGGATTTTTTTCGTTGTACTTTATGTTATTTTATACTACGTTAATAAGATTTTTAAAAACGAACCAAAAGACTTACATTTTAACTAAAAAACGATGAATGTCACGCTTCAATTGTAAATCCAATTCTAAAACATCTTTTTTCTAACCCAACTTAATCAACCTCACATGTAACACACGTTACTACCAAACTATTAAAATAGTTAAATAGAATAAATCAAAACTCCAACCAATACATTTCTTCCAAAATACAAAAAAAAAAAACAAAAAAAAAACTAAATGTCATTTTCTTCATCACCTACCTCTTTCACTTCCCCACACCACACACACTTTCTCTCTCTAACACCCATCATCCATCATCAATGGTGAAATACAATTACTCCTTAAAGACTCCATCACCACAGCCGTCAACCACCACCATCATTGTCTATCGCCACCGCCAACTCCCATCCCAAGATCCGACCCCAACCACCCCACCATCACTCAACGAAGGATCGTCGGAAACAATGAAACACCACCATAACGCCTTCGCCGCTTGATCCGACACCGTCGATCTCCGATCCCACCCTACGGGTCCCACCAAGAAACCCTAGAAGTTATACGAACAGAGAAACAATATCAAAAACCTTAAGATCTACATGTTGGGACTTGGGTTCGGGCTCGTTTATGGGTTCTCGGAGTCTCCCCAGAAACCCGGTTCGTCGGAGAGTCTCTCGCTGGGAGTTCTTAACCTCCCGTCGCTTGTTATAAGCTCAGTCGCTTGTGGCGGACCTCTTCAATCGGTCTCCGGTGATTGTGGATTCTGTCTCCGGCAACTGTTAAATATTAACTTACTAAAGTGTTAATTTAGTTGACGACGGCTTAAGTTAATGATTCGTGATAAAGTTTTCAACTTGAATTTTGAAAAGGGCCCATAGGTTGAGTCGGCCCTATATGTAGAAACATAGCCATCTTCTCTTCAATGTTTATCATCCTACTAGCTCGCAGTCAATTTCGTTGTGTTAAATGATTGCATAATAGTACATATGACTCATGTGAAAGTCTCATCATTTCTTGACATTGTGTAGAAGATTCATATAGTAATTCATGTGTATATGCATGCTAAGTTAAAACATAATCATTATCTATTATTCTTTCAATTCTACCCTCTCGTTTCCTTTTCCGGGCTAACTTCAACAAATGCCATGAAAATATAAAAAAAAATAAGATTTCACCATCCGTATACATATTTGACCTGTTAAAAGTCATTCAAAACATTATACTAAATTTTACGAAAGTCAAAGATTAATCATGCAAATATCATACGCAAGTCATACAAAAGTCATACTAAATGTCATACAAAAGTCATACTAAATGTCATACAAAAGTCATACAAAGGTCGTACACAAAACGCAAAAGTTAACAGAATAATCCAAACTTTCTCTTAGTATTTCTCATAAATGACTCGCAACTCACCGGCTTAAGACGTAACCAAACTTTTCTAATATCAACACTTTCACCGAATAGCAAAAGAGCTATGTTATATCTCAGATCTTCTTCCCCTATTTTATTTTTTCTAACTTATCCATGCACGCATCCATTTTATTGTCAGTATTATTTTTCCCATCAACATCTTTGTAACATTGATAATTTCATTCCCAACTCCTATTATCTCGTCATCTATTGTTTTTCTACGAACTTCTTTGCTAGCTCTAGTACTTGCTTTTCGTTTTGACCGGCCAGAGGATTATTCACTTACAAGTGGGGGCCCTGTTTCTATCTGAGTGCACTGAACATCATCCAAATCATGCTCAAAGAATCATTCAGCTGGATGAGAAAGTGTAGAAGATGCCCCTAGCTTTGAATGCCCGTAGCGGTCATCCCCTCAAATAGTTTGATACAAAGATCAGGGTAAGGAAGTGACACATTTCTCAACTTTTCCATGAACTTGTCTAATTGTTTGAAATTTTTTATAGATATAATCAAGCTACTAAACAGAAAATAATCTTATTAAAAAGGTTATCATATTAAAAAAATACCTTTGCCTTCGTTTCCCATCCTTCATCACTCATATTAAAAGCGTTGGTTATAGGATCATAAATATTTCCCATTTTGTTTTTCAGTTTATCCAAGCCTAGTACTTTGACTTCAGGTAGACATATGATTTTTCATTTGTTTATGGTCAACAATGAAATTATGATCATTTTTTATTTTTTCCGCAACTTTCCATGAGCATCCTTTTAGGCTACTACCCTCTCGACCGTTGTTTGTTATTTCATGTATACATGCTTCGAGAAATGTTTTATCGACACAATCCAACTTCCAAATAACTCTAGCTTTTTCTTCTCTCATGCCTAAATCAAGAACTTATATCAAAACTGATTTCAAGAAATCATATAAGCAATATTATATATGATTTCAAGATCCCACACAACCAATATCAATAACAAACATAACTAATATCAAATCTTATTTCTAGAATCCATATAACATCAAATCTGATTTCAAGAACACAATATCAAATCTGATTTCAAGAACACATTATCAAATCTTATTTCTAGAACTCATAAAACATCAAATCTGATTTCAAGAACACCATATCGAATTTGATTTCAATAACACATTATCAAATTTTATTTCTAGAACACGTACAACATCATATCTGATTTCAAGAACACATTATCAAATCCTATTTCTAGAACACATACAACATCAAATCTGATTTCAAAAACACCGTATCTGATTTCAAGAACACATTATCAAATCCCATTTCTAGAACCCATACAACATCAAATTTGATTTCAAGAATCCGATATCAAATCTGATTTCAAGAACAACTAGAACAAAATTTATATAATCATAAAACTATGAAAACAATAACAACTTCAAAACAAAATTTCTAATCATACAACTATGAAAACAAGAACAAGAACAACTTCAAAACAAAATTTTTCATCATACGAGGAAGGAGCGTCGGAGGGAGGAGCGCCATAGGGAGGAGTGTCGGAGGGAGGGCGGAGAAATGGGGGTCGCGCGGATGGGGGTTCGCAATGGAAGACCGTCGAAGGGGATGGGGGTTTGCAGAGGGGGTCGCAGTGGGGAGACCGCCGGAGAGATGAGGGCCGCCGACGGGTGGAAGACCTCGCCGAGGGGGTCGCGCAAAGGGGAGGCGGATTACGGGGGTCGCGAAGGGAGAGGCAACAACCCTTTTCTTAGTCAAAATGGTTTAATTTAGGGTCTGGGTTAGAATCCACAAACCCGGTTAAAACACAACACAACCACATCAAACACGCCAGGTCAACACAAATCAAACGGGCCCTTAATGATTCAAACGCTTGAACCTCTTAATGGTCCAACACTTAATCATTCAGAAATTAACAAACAACTCTTTACGTCTGAAAATAATGTTGGAAAATTGTCCATCCCTCTTAATGATATTCTTAAAGGAAGTCAAATGTCTTTAAACTTGCAACTCTCATATATAGATTTTTGCTCTCGTTGAATATAATGCAACTAATAAGTTTTTAGTTAGTAGTTTGTGGTATCTTCTTTATCAACACCTAGAATTTTCTAGTATAAAATCACCACATCATATACGTTGTTTCACTAGAACCCACAACCTATTTTTCGACATCATATAATTTTCTAATAATAATTGTTTTCTATAAAGATGGGAGCTTTGTAATACTGTAAAGAAAAATCACAGAAAAAGATGATATGGAGATCATATGTTGTGAAGGTGGAGTATCTATAGAAACCAAATTGAAAATGTGAATAAGGCAGAAATGATACAGGTCATAGTCTCGGGATCAAGTCATATGGTATTTAAAACCAGTCTAACAAGTGGACCGCTAAGGTGGCCGGTTATCTGCCCGGTTATAAAAACATTGACAATAATAATAAGATGGTAACCATCAGAAAACCCAAAATTCACAACTAAAATGAAGTTAATATTCATCCTATCAAGCAACAATAGTTAAAACACTAGAATCCAACCATTTCAATATCATGTATGCAAATGAAACTTCATAGGTAAAAAGTAACACTCATAGCGGTCGCATCTCTAAGTTGGTATGATGTTCATGGCCATTTGGAGAGGTTGACGGTGCAGAAGAAGATGACCCTTCAGCTGAGTTCATTTGTTGAACTGGCGGGGCGTTTACCAGCGTCATTGGCATCACAAAGTTGTCAGATAGACGACCCTTCATTTCCCTGTGTTCTTGACATAAAGCACACCAGTGCAAACAGCAGTGCACCAAACACGGGTCACATGGTGAGTTCTGCATTTTTGAACAACCAAACACAAATATCATAACACGAAAGACTGCAGTTATACTTCAATAGTGGTGACAAAATGGAGTGACGGTGACGGATCAAATGAGTCAAGTCCGATTGGGTTGACTAGCAAACAATTTGTAACTTTTTTCTTGAAATTTATAACGACCAATATCTTTACCAAAATTATGTTATAACAATATTGATCTGATTTTTTGTTTACTAAGAAGTCAGATTGTTAACTTTAAAAACATGGTAAGAGGTTAAAGATAGAGAAGATGATTAATTAGTAAAGGTGGTAATTTCAATCCATTTATTTTTAAACAGGTAAATTAGGGTTGTGTTTTATATCCATCAGGTCAAACAAAGAGTTAAAACTGGAAAAGTTGAAGAAATGGGTCAAATGGATCCATTTTCCAACAATGTATCCAATGCATAGAACAAGGAAAAATATTATACTCAAACAGTATATTATTGAAATATTATACTTTTAGTAATCATATCTGACACACTAGTTAAAAATGTTTGACTGGAACCAAATTTTTTTTTGTTTTTATACAAACTTGTTTTGACCCATTGACTGACCTGCTAATTTGCCACTCTGATAAACATAGAATAAAAACAGAACAGCCACAGAGACATTGGAATTACCTTAAGATGGTATTTCTTCTGTAACATTTGTCGAACAATGCCAGTGTATATACCACACATCCACCAGCCAAACAACATCCCTTCACAAATGAGAAATGATGTCCTCGGGTCAATAATCCCATGCAATGCAGCTGTTGTTGCAGCAACTGCCAAACCACCCTCGATGAATATTGCATGAAGAACGCATGGAGTTGTTGCAGAACCATAATCATCTCTCAAATTTTCATAGTTTCTCCCAAACAGAACACATGGGCAAAAAAGTCCTGTCCAGCCTGAACAGATAATAATATAACTGGGAGGTTTTCGACAAAAAAGTTACAAATAATCGGATTGTATTATCCAGGTCCACGAGATTCATTTAAATAACCTTTGTTAAAGGGTAGACATATAGTCAAACATTTACCAGAAAAGTACACATTTCAATATTCACCAAAAGCATATAAAACTAGTAATACATGCAAAAGTACTTAGATATGTGAAGTTTGAACATAATCCTTGTTTGTGAGTTTTAAGCTTATAATATAAATATACTAGAACAAATAAGAAATGGGCTTATATTCATGTGGCATGTCAATTAGATGATAGCCATAAGGGTGGGAGGGGTGCCCACACCATACACACCACACCACATACCCACCAATCATATTTTTCCATGTCACACCACACCACCCTAACATATTAACCTCTAAAATAATTTGTAAACTTGAAAACAAAGTTGCATAAGTCAAAAGAGGTGCGTTTGGTGTACAAAAGTAGAGAACTACGAGAGAACCACATAAACACTTGCATGTATTGCTTTAACTATGATACATAAAGCGGTAATATAGCTGCCCTCTCTCTCCCACCTTATCTTACAAGCACTAATACAAGTGCTTCTACAGTTCTCGTAGAGTTCTATTCAAAATTAGTCATGTATTGTATTTCATGTGGCCCCTAAGTCAAGAATGGAAATGTGAAGTATCAGCATTGTGAGGCTACTTGTGTGGTATTTTCCATTTATAACATTTGTATCTGAAATTTGTAACAGCCACCTACCGGATGAAATAAAGAACATTAAAAGTCAGTTCTGTTAGACTGCTGAAATACAAAGAGAAAAACTTACAGCTTTCTGTATCTTCAGCACAACCAAATATACCAGTTGTCCAAGGCTCAACAGCAGGAGGCTCAAAGCTCTCAGGTAAAGGCTGCCCACACTCATTGCACTTGCGAACATTCAGCTGTAAAGAAAAAAATAACAAGATGTGAAATCTTGACCAACATACTACAGCAATGACTCCATTCCTCTATAGCATGAACACGTGAGCAAACTATATAAAAAAATAATTAAGACCTGTTAATAACATTACTATAAAGGTTTAGTTCCATGATGTCACAAGTAAATTATGACTAAATTAATTGACATTTTAAGAACCTAAAGTGAGTCATACTACCACTTGGTAGTGCATAAGTGCATTCTATTAGGGAAAGAAAGAAGTGTCTAAATCTTGATAGAATGCCCACTTATTTTGTTACATCTGACCCTCATACCAACCAATATTGTCATTCACAGATTCCTCCCACCCAGGCACACTTACCTATGGAATTTCACTCTCATCCACAACCAGTGTGCCCAAAACACATTGACGGAATTCGAAGTCGGACATCCTAATGAACCCAACTTCTCTAGTGTCCTGTATCAATGTGGGATTTGCTACAAACCACCCCCTTATGGACTCATCATCCTCATAAGATTCACTAGGGATGTGGGATTTGCCTAAGTTCCAGCGTTCCACATTCCACATGTATAAAACGATCACATTCCCCACAAGACATGTTAAATCTATACCACACAAGAGAGACCTCGCTTGAATTTCTAAAACTGCTTTGTTTCATTCTATCAACTATGTAAATTCCAAAAATAACAGTGCAATTTCCAGATCTTGACACAGACATCAAAACTTGTAACTTATACAAAGAGTTATAACAAAATAACTGATTAGAACCCACAAAACAAATGTTTTCTCAAGCTAACACATGAATACATCAAGATCACGTAGTATCCACATCTCCATACCATTACCACTTAACGAATATATAATTACATTGTTCATCAACGAAACCCACAAAACCCTAACGCAAACCGATCTAAACACAAATCAACTAGCAGATCAACCAACAAACCAATACAAAGAACACGATGGGATCAAACCTGTGGAACTTCAATGGGCTGATTGAGTTCTCCGGGGTTGATCTCAACAGGCGCTTGATCTTTGTTCAATTTCACATACCGCGATGGATTATCACCATCCGCCATCTGATCTGCGACCACAAGCGATCAAACAACAGCAAAATGAAGATTGAATTCAAGAAAACTGTAAAGTAATCAAAGAAAGATGAACTGTGAACATATGGATCGGATGATTGTGTGTACCCTTGACTGAATTCAGCGGTGGTCAAACCCACAATCGGAGTGAAAAATGATAATGATTTTGGGTGAGGGTGAAGATGGAAATTTTGGGGGAAAGGTTTAACGAAGAAGTAAGAGTTTTGTTGTCGCTATTTTCTACCAAAATCCAAACGAGTAGGACCCTTGGTTTAGAATTGATTTCGCTACTTATTTTTTGGTGTTTTCGAAATCGGTATTTTCGGTTCGGTAATGTAGTGATATTTTATTTATTTTTACCTTCAAATACCGTACCCGTATTTGTACATGTACCAAGCATTTTCAGTACCAGTACCCATTTTTAACGATTTTTGGGGTCAGTGCTTTTTGGGTTCGAGTTCATCCCTAGTTAAGAAAGTCATTTAATGTTAGAAGTTGGGTTGGGGTGCAGGGGGTGGGGGTTTAAAAACCAGTTCAGGATAAAAGCCGGCTTTAGCCAAAACGGTTATCGCCCGATTTAAAACGCTGGTTTGCATACCGGGTTGGTGGTCTGACACAAAAAACTGGCTTCCAGTTCTAATAAAAAACAATTAAACAAAAAAAATGGTTTTGAAAACCATTTCAAGTTTGAGTATTCAGTTACAAAAATCAATTTGAAAAAAAACCAGCTTGATCACTAAACAAAAAAACTGACCCGATTTAAAAACCGAACCGGTTCGGGAAAAAAAAGTTGTTTGTACATGTCTATTTAACGTTAGAGCGAGAGAGCTGATCTTGAGACGTCATGAGTGGAAGCATGATTCGAACCGGTTCGGTTTAAGGTTTGCTTGCATGTTCTTTAAATTTACAGTTTAGATGAAAAAAAGCAGTTAATCAACTTAAAACATTGTAGCCATTTTTTTTATGATAATGAGAGCATTCACATCAAATTTTCTATTTTTATTCTTATAATTACATTAAAAATCATTGTTTTGTTTTTCTTCTTTTCAATTAAATAATATTTTATTACTTTTATAATGATTTTTTTTTCTATTCATAACCACTTTAAAAAATATTAAAAAAATTATAGTGGTTGATGATTCTTTATATGTAGATGAAAAATAATTTTTCTTTATCCTCCATTCACAACCACCACAGTCCCTAAAATATAAGAAATACATTCACATAAACATAAAAAAACTATTGCGAATGCTGTAAAAACCTATTTTTAGAAAACTTATGAGAATAGTGGAAGCATGATTCAAACCTATGATAAGATGCTTACTACTCTATTACCATTTAAAATTACGGTTCGTTTGTTCAAATCAACCTTATGTATAATTTTGTTTGTTTGAATTTTGGTATTTAATAATAAACTAGTATTAAGCCCTCATGTTGCGGCGAGGCTATAAATCCGTGCAAAGTAGCACCAATGTCACACCATCACTAGTGACCACCGACACTGAAAAAACTCGTATTATAAAAGAAATAAAAATGAAAAAAATTTAACCGAACGTAAAGCAGACGCAAAACGTTGAACCACACCCGTGACACATAAAATATTAAAAAAACAATAATTAAGTCGATCTAGGACCCGCGAGTAGTGACAGGTTCGTTTAATGGAAAAATTAGACGTAAAACGTTGAACCACACAAATACTTTGTGCGTGTTAACTCGTAAAATTTAGACTAAATTATAAAACGTAAAATTTGTAAAAGATGAAAAGTATAGGAATTAAAAGTTGAAAGTAAAAAAATATAAGGGTTAATTATAAAAGATGTAAAAACATTATGCTTCAAAGTAAAAAAATTAAAGATAAAAAAACATAAAAGTGGGTACAACCCAGTAAATCTAAAAATTCAACTTATAATGAATAAATAAGTTAATAATCTCCCTACTTTAATAAAACAAAATGTTTATGTGTCACATAATATGTTTCTACCACCTCCACCTAAGAATTGTACATGTGTTATTACTAAAATATAAGTTAACTATTTAATAATACATTAAATTCTAATTATATTATTTATATACTTTTCAATTTATGAAACAAATTTTTTGATAATTTTAAAAATATGTTTCTTTTTTTTATAAAATTTAATCTTTTTATAAACAAAGTTTTATGAAACATGAAGTTTTTAATGAAATGACTTTATGACATTTTTTCAAAAAAATATTTTTAAAAAAATTGATGTGTTTAAAAAAATTTAAAGTAAAAAATTTTAAAAACGAAACTTTGAAAAAATATTGTTATCGTTTAATTACCTAAATTAACTGTTATACTTAATATGTTTTATCTCAAAAAGTTATTTTTTAATTTTTAAATATTAATAAATAAATATTAATTAAACTTTTTATTTAACTCATGTATTATACGAATTTATAAACTAGTTAATAATATATATAATAACCTATAAAGATACATGGAATAGCTTGTCCAATTTATTTAATGTAATGATTATAACGATTGAAAAACTCGACACTGGGTATAAAATTGTCTATATTATGCATTGTCTAATACATGAGAGTTGTCAAGCATTACATTGATTTTTTTCATTATTCTATCTTTGTTTTTCGTATTGTATTTTTGCTTTTCAATATCATATAAGCTATGTGCTTTTTAAATATACTCGTAAATCTACATAGATGTTTATATGTCGGACTAGAATTCGTACCATTTGGGATGAACATCTTTACAATGCATTATTCTATTGCTAGTCTAGAAGTCTTTTATAACTATCTTTGTTGTAACGAAAGGAGTCAAAACCATACAAATCTAACTCAAATATTAAAACGAAAACATATCTTTAAAACATATATTAAATAATTTTAAAGCATATATTAAATAATTTAAGGGTGTAAACTATTGATATAATCAATCACTTTGTAACTATCACAAAACCATATCTTTAAATCATATATTAAATAATTTAAGGGTGTAAACTATTGATATAATCAATCATTTTGTAACTAACACAAAACCTTAAATAAATGTGTAAAAACAAAACTAACTACTCTAAGTACATTATTAAATAAATACACAAGTCTTATGATATATAACCTCGTTCCCTTATAGTTAAATTAGGTTAGTACATGTTTTAACACAAATACTTCTTTCAAATGATGGTTAGAGATGGTATATTACTCTTAAAATGTCACTCAACATTTTAAAGACCATCAGATGCCTCAATAGTAGGCATTCTATCTAAGCAAAATCATATAAATTCACAAATTCAGATAAACCCTCATTTGAAAAACCAAAACCCTAAAACTATGTTGGAAGAGAACCTAATTATTCCTGATCTAAACCCAAAATTCATCATAAAAATCCATAGCCAAACAAAAAATAAGGACGAAAACTACCATCGACTGCGAATAAGATCAACTGTGTGTTCTCGTTGTGAACGGGAACAATGAGCATGGATCTTAGGATTCATATTGGTAATAACAAAACTTGATGATTCGGTGCTAAAATAATAACAATGATGAACACAAAAAATGTTTAATGATTGATGTTTATTTATTTAATGATGAAATCATCATCCATGAAGAATGATGATATGAGTTGTTGGTGATGAAACTAATTCTCACATTTGGTGGAGAATTATTCACCCTTTATAATAATGATATATGTTAATATTTATACTAATCTAGCATCTACAATAATTACAAAATAAACCCTAGACTAATATTTTTGTTGCTTTTGTTCTTCAAGTCTTCAACTTTAATAATATTGGAAATCTTCAATTTCTTCAAAGGTTGAATACCCAACAATACTCCTCCTAAATTGTAGATTTCCGGTGTGAATTGAAGCTTGATGTTGATTCTTTTGAATTGTTGTTCAAAGCCAAGAATTTTGTTGTTGATGCGGAAGCGAGATCTTCAAAACTTTAGAACGACCAATTTTTGTTTTTGTTTTGTTGTTATACCTTGCTTTCATAGCTTTAAGCTAAAACCCGAGTCCACCTTTTCTTTTTGTTTTAATGATCACAACCCAATCCGTTAATCCTTGAGCCCAAGTCATGCGAAAACCTCACAATCGATCTTCTCGAAAACCCTAATTCGCAAACCCTAATTTGGTCGAGAATGACCACTTATGGCAGCCCCTTCCATTCGACTAAAACCTAGCAACGACATCTAGGGTTTAATCGCAACCCTAATTGGCAGCCTCCTCTTATTTGCAAAAGCTGCCTACAGTATCCACTTTCATTCGCAAATAATCCTTAGCTTCTTGATCCATGAGGCAGTCTATTTCATTCGCTTTCTTGCAAGGTCTGCATCGGATCTTGTATTGTTGAATTGATAGTTGATGAAATTGCTATTGTAGCATTATGTTGATGAATCCAAATCATTGGATTTCTCATGAAGAACACACTAACTTTTTCTCCAAGTTTTCTTCATATATTTAACAATTTTAGCAATCTAACAATGAAATCTCATCAAAATCAATATGAATCCATCAACTCTGGCTCTGATCCCAATTGTGTGTTTCCGTTGTGAACGGGAACAATGAGCATAGATCTTAGGATTCATATTGATAATAACAAAACTTGATGATTCGATTCTAAAATAATAATAATGATGAACACAAAAAGTGTTTAATGATTGATGTGTATTGATTTGATGATGAAATCATCATTCATAAAGAATGATGATATGATGTTGTTGGTGATGAAACTAATTCCCACACTTAGTGGAGAATTATTCACCATTTACAATGATAATATGTGTTAATATTTATACTAATCTAGCATTTACAATAATTACAAAATAAACACTAGACTAATATTCTTGTTGATATTGTTCTTCAAGTGTTCAACTTCAATAATATTGGAAATCTTTAAATTCTTTAACAGTTAAATACCCAACATCAACAATAGAAGCTCATGCAAGATCAAAATGTAGGTTAAACTCACAATCACAAACACACAAAAATCTTAAGGGGTTCGAGAGGACTTGTAGCAGTACTTGACGACATGTTGATAAAGGTGTCAAATGACTATTTAGGAGTAGCCGTCGTTGGTTCCGTAGTGGCACACGAAAGACAACCTGGACCGGATATGAAAGGGCAATCAATAGTGATGATCTTGAATAATCTTGCGTGAGAGAGGAGAACGGGACATGGAAGAGAAAAAACAATGCATGAAAACCCTAGAACGAGAGAAGAAGGCATGGAAGATTATGGTACAACTGGTACATGATGCTAAAGTCTAAACACATTAGAATAGGCGTGTACCATGTGCATAATTGATTCTAATTTACAAACAAGTCTTTAAAGTGATACATAATTTACCGAAATAAATAGGCACTTGAGAGATAAAATATTAAGTAATTCTTTTTTATTAGAGGTATGTTTGTTATAGGGTAATGAAATGAACAAATGAGTGGAATGTGCGAGGGAATAAAATAGACAAATGAATAAATTGGTCATTGTCAATTTATTGTCCGGGTTGATTATTCTATCAGAATGAAATAAATTATTATTCAATGTTGTTTGATGTTAAAGAAAACAACAAACGAAGAGTATCATAGTGGTTGTGATGGTGGGTGTGTGGTGGTGGTGGTGTTAGTGCTGGTGCTAGTTGGTGATAGTGGCGGTTGTGATTGGTAAGGGTTTTGGTGGTTGGAAGTGATCTATGGATGGTGGTGGTGGTGTTGGTGGGTGGTAGTTGTGGTGGTTGTTGTTGTTTTTGCTGCTGGTGATGGTTGGTGGTGGTTAATGGCAGTGGGTGATGGTTGAGGTTGGTAGTGGGTGACGATAGTGGCGACGGTTGTAATGGTGTTATGGTAGTTGGTGGTGGTAGTGGTAGTGGTAGTGAGAACAAATGGTGGAAGAACAAATGGAATGGGGAAAAACAAGGGGGAGCGGATGAATGATTTTTGGGTGTTTGGAGAGAATACAATTTTTTACGGAATCATTAATTTAATTCAATTAACCAATCAAACAATTATATTTTTCATTCTCACATAATGATCTATTTCATTCTACCTATTATTCCTGCATAGCAAATACTACATTAGATGTTTGCCCCAAATTATTTTCAATGTATAAACTTTTATTTAATTTATTATTTCAAGTTTTCTCTCCTAAAGTCTTTGTATATCAACAAAACCTGTACTACAAAACAAACACTATAGGCCAATCATGTATTGTTGGTTAACACCGATCTTTAAGATACTAAAAATAACTTCTAGCAAATTTTAACTTATTAAAAGGTGAGTCGTGTGAATAAGGCGAGTCGTGTGAATAATAACACTATGTTAAACATAATGGTGGAAGAATATAAACCGTTAGAAGTATATATTAGCTAGATTAGAATGTTGCCATTATAATAATATAACAATTTTTTACGACGACGTTTAGTCCATGCATACACTCTTTATGTGCCATGCAGTTAGTAACACATTAACACTGATTAGAAAAATACAACCATTTACAAAGGTACCTTAAAACGTTCATTTAACATAATTTTAAACCATGAATGTTATAATATAATAATATAGTTTATAGGTTATTAGAAGGATTTCACGGCATAACCATCTTGACAAAACACTAAAGGGATGCTTGTTTTTTTTCAGAAAAGCTCTACCTAACATATTTTTTCAGCGCCACACAAACCACGCGCATATGTTAAGGTTTTCAGAGTGTTTGTTTTTTTAAAAAAAATTTATTAAAAAGGTCTGCGTGAGGCATGCATGGTACAACCAAGCAACCACTTCTAAGATCTTCTAAAGTCTGCAGAGGATTAAACACCATCACCCACCACCATCCATGTCCACCACCACCGTCCACTAACATCACCGTCCTCCATCACCACCATCCACCAAAACCACCGTCCTCCAACACCACCATACTCGTAACATGATGAACAAGCCATGGAGAAGATTTTTTTGCCATTAGTGGTCCACAATATAAGGAGCTTTGTTTGGAGTTGTTCATCATGTTTAATTTTTGAATCAAACAACCATAACTATAGGTA
This sequence comes from Flaveria bidentis, assembly GCA_018326385.1. Taxonomy (NCBI): domain Eukaryota; kingdom Viridiplantae; phylum Streptophyta; class Magnoliopsida; order Asterales; family Asteraceae; genus Flaveria; species Flaveria bidentis. Next base: position 17,619 of record BJCM01066540.1, on the reverse strand, counting down.
TACTAATCTAATTGGGTTATGTATATTAATGCCATTGAAATTATATATTTTTAACAGTGATAAAGATACTATCAGTTTCATGTTAGGGGTGTCGCATAATTATTATGTGGCCGAGTTTGGTGTTTTGATGGGTTTACATACAATTCAAGAGACCTATCAATTTGATTTTTTGAACGGTCTTATGCAAGTTCCTGAAGATTATAATGATGAAATATTTTGGCAAGAAATCAGTGATGGTCAATATGTGCCTAATAATCAAATGAAAGCTACAAGAATGAACAATCTGTTGTATAGATATCTTCATCGCATTATTGGTCATACTATAGCTGGACGTAGGATGACCAGTGGTAGGGTGACTTAGGGGCTGTTTGATTTCGGCTGACTCGGTTGACCCAGCTGACTCGGTTAGCATGTCAGCCTGTTTGATGTGCTTAAAACTCTAGCTGACGATGTCTGACCGAGTACATAACATCTGACCCAAACCCCAAATTTTACTAAGATGACCCATTCAAGAAACCCACCCCGCGCAACCCAAGTTCTGCCGATCCCCCCTCCCCTGTGCGATCCAAGTTCGATTGATCCCCCTCCCGTGCATGACCCGCCGCTGCTTTTCGCCTTCTATGTCACCATATCCCCCGTCTTTACTTGCATTCATCACCGCCATTGATCGTATCGGTTTTTTAGGTTGAAGTTGGTTGTTTTGGTTTTGATTTTTGTGGTTGGTAAGAATAGAACTTCACTTGGACCATAAATTTGATCTTTGAGGCTAAAAGGAGAACATTAATGTTTAGAGTTCGAACAAATATTCAAATATAAAATCAGATCTAGGGGCAATATGGTTATTTTTATCATTCAGCAAAGTCAGTCAGACACTGAATCAAACAGTCAAGTTTCAGTCAGATGCACACTCGGTCAGAACTTCTATCTAGGTCAGCTTTTGACTCAGTTAGTTCCTACTGAGTTAGTAGTCTAAAAAGGATTTGTTTATTATATTTTGTTTGATTGAAAGGAGGCCTTATAATTTGGCATATATGCTTGCTGATTATTTTACTACTTGCATGGGTATAAAGAAAATTGGACATGTTTGTAGTGGCACATATGTTACTCGACTTGCTAAGTCTTTACACATTCTCACCCTTGAGAACGTGGTAAGGTTAAACAGGCATGTTCTTATGTCCGGATTTATTAATCGTGAACGTGTTATACGGATAGACATTATTGCACATTATCCATAAGTTAGGTGAAGGTTTAAACATAATAATCAAATATGGGTACCTTCATATCAAGACCCTTCTAAAGACTCATATCAATAGATTATAATGTAAGTTTGTTTTTATTTGAATAGTAATGTAATTTTTTTAGTTATGTAAAATTATGATTTGGTTTTTCTTTGTATATGAAACAAAAATATATTAAAAAATTGTGCTTGCTGTGATTATGTTTTTGTTTCGATTATTATAGATAAAAAATATGAAAATATGAAAATAATGAAAATAATGGTAGACAATAATTGTTTGTGGCAAATTTAAGATAAGGAAATAAACAAGTAGTTAATGGGGTACCAATTCGCAATAATTGTTTTGTGGCAGATTAAAGATAATCCAATAAAGTGACTGGAATCTGTCTATAAAATCACAATTCACAATTCATAATTATTCACATTTATTCATTCACAATTCCTTCCTAATTCAAGTCAATAATGTTAATTTTATAACGATTGGGTGTACCAAACAAGAGAAAAGTTAATGGATAGGATGCAAAACACTACACGCACCCTTGGATAGGTTATTTGTTACACAACGAATGAAGTAGACTGTATATGGCTTCGTCAACAAGGTATTTATTATGTGCGATCGTGGTGGTGTATACAAGTCAATATCAATTTCAACGACATATTAATGCACAAAGAAGGCACGATGTCCATTTCAACTTATAGCAAAATATCATGAAGAAGATGGAGGTTGGAAAATACATGTTGTGTGTGACAAACATAACCATGAGCCTTCTAAATTTTTGGAGGGTCATGTTTATACAAAAAGATTGGCTATAGAGGAGTACGCATTGCTGGAAGATCTTACAAAAAAGAATATTCAGCCATGTGATATTCTTACGAATTTGAAAGAAAATAATGATAAAAGTGTAACCACAATTGAAACCGTGTATGGTGCATGGACAAGGATACGAAAGTTGGATAAAGTTGAAAGCACCCCAATGCAAGCACTTCTCCAATCTTTGCAGATGAGTGAAAGAAAATAATGATAAAAGTTGTATGATTTACTACGAATGACAACTCAAATCAATTAAATGATATGTTTTTTTGTCAATCCCATTTCATTAAAAATATGGCCAACGTTCCCACATGTGATTATTTGAGATTGCATGTATAAGACGAACATGTATCGCCTTCTTTTTCTTCAAATTGTTGGCTTAACTTCAACAAACAAGACATTTTGTATTGCTTTCATATTCATACGAAATGAGAAGAAAAAGAATTTCAAGTGGGATTTAAATTGTCTGAGAAAAATACTAGATGGCTATATTTTACCACGTGTCATAGTCACAGATAAAGAGTTGGCTCTAATGGATGCATGCCAAGTAATTTTTCTAGAAGCAACCTAATTGCTTTGTAGATATCATATACAGGAGAACATCATAATTTAAAAAATATTGCAGACCATCTTTCAAGTCTTAGGCTGAGTGGGATAAATTTATATATTACTAGATTTTTCTGCTTCAATCTCCTAAAGTTAAGGCTTACCATGAAAATCGAACGTGATTGCAAACAAAGTTGATGAACAAGAATCGAAGTATTTTCCTGATCTATTCAATTTATTGCTTTAGTTTTGATATTGAAACTAACTTATTTGATTTAGTTTTGTAATTTTATTTAATTATTTGGATGTCAACTGGTTGAAAAATTATAAAGAGAAGTTCATGTCTGTGTGGATTGATCAACATCTTAATTTTGAAGAACGAACAACAAACAAAATAGAAAGCTAACATGCTTTGTTAAAAAAACATTTGAATTCCGATAAGTAAAATTTAGATAAATTTATAGGAATTTTAATAACATAGTAAGTTTACAAGAAACACAAATAAAGGCAAGCTTCAAGGAAAATTGGATTAAAATAAAACATCAACATAAAAATAATTTATTTGTTTTTTTGATATCTAATGTTTCTTATGAAGCTCTAGATATATTAGTTGGGGAGCTGAGGTGGGTTAATGAATTTCAAAACCAATCACAAAGTTGTGGTTATCATAAATCACATAGTATTTAAATGCAGGCAAACCTATTCCACTACATTCGATAGATATATTTTGGAGGAACCTTGACTTTTCACCGGTATTATTAAACCAAGTTGAAGAAGATATTCAATGTGATGACGAACTTTAGAGGTTCAAAGAAGCTTACAAGAAACAAAAAAAGCTCACGGTGATAAAATGTATAAAGGATTCTATTAGCATAAATCTTAACGAGCATATGGTGCAAAAAAATACTAATGGAAAGCCAACACTCAAATCTCAAAAACAAAACAAACCAGACCCTTCATCTGGTGAACCTACCCGAGGTCATAGCTACACGATGGATGATTTTGTTAGTTATGATTCTATGGGGTTGATCTCCCTAAGACATAGTTCATACGTAGATAAAACGACTCAATTGTCTCTATATCACCATCCTTTACTAATACAAATCCTAAAATTTTTACATCCATATATAACACATATAGAGAACGTAAACAATGATTGTAACTGTGGGTTTCATGCAGCTTTTCTTTTCCTTGGGATTCGATGAAGAATATTAGTTGAACATGATATATGAGCTTTTAAACGAGTTATATAACAATTCTAATTTATACAAAAATCTTTTCTCAAGCTCATATGATGAGACAGAACATACTTTATCATAACTACAACCGGATCCAGCTCCTAATAAACACTGGATGATAACGTCTTACATAGAAATATTGATCGTCAACAGATTTAATGTGATTCTTCAATACTTATCACCCACTGAAAGTGGGTCTTATTTTTCGCTATGGACAGGTCCGCATGAACTCATGTACCATCAATTCATTACTATTGCACATGTGTATGGTAGCCACTATGTTTCTATGCGCATAAGGGATGAATATCCATTGCCTTTCATAACGTCGTTATAAAATTTTCACAAAAGTAATAATTAGGCTTCGTAGGAAAGAATGTACGAGAAGATAATTTAAATATATAATCAATATATACTTCAAAATAAAACTGTTAAATCGTTTCAATATAGATTAGTATCATTTGTAATATTTAGTATTTATATCATAAAGTTCTAAAATTATTCATTCATTTATTTATTTTGTTTTCTAATATAAATCTAATATTTTAAATTATATAGTTATATATATACATACACACACACACACATATATATATATATA
>BJCM01066540.1:0-13169 GCA_018326385.1 Flaveria bidentis | reverse complement strand
ATTTTAAATTATATTAAAAATTATGAACTATATAAGTTTTATTGTTATTTCTAAGTATTCATATTATAAAGTTCAAAATTATAAAAATTATATAAACTAGGTTGATTCTCCGATGCGTTGCGACGGGCTCTTGTGTTACAACTTTATACTCCTATACGAACAGTACCATCGTTAAGTATTTTATAGACAACGTTTCAAAAGAACAGACGCTTTGTTTGTACCTAAGGTTTTCCATTTTGTGATTAAACTATTCATCTTTTTGGTATCCCGTGAATCTTTTGTAATCGACAAAACTCCATCACATGCTTTGTAGACTAATAAAATAGAATCACCAATACACACAAATTCAGAGAATGCTTGATGGTAGAGTTTCCTAAACAAAATAGTCGATCGCCCCAATTATAAAATCGGAAATCGACCCACCTAAACTCCCCGGGAGTTTCGACGTTAGAACCCAATCCGACCCACAAAACACCAATATGCAATCGTGCATCGATGAGAACAATTGTCCCTCGTGTAATGCTAGCCTTGCATAACACGGCTCATCAGACATCTTTCCTTTCTTTAGCCAATTCTGTATTGATTTTGTATCTCCCATTAACGGGATGTCATTATAACAAACACAACATGCTACCCATTAACTTTGACCTATTTCTACCCAAACCGGCTTGATTCGACACGTTTCAACCCAAACCCATTTAATAAGCATGAATCCAAGAGCATCAATTACCATTGGGATGTTATTATAGCAAACATGACACACTGTCTATTAATATAGAAAGTTTCGCAAAATGTACAAACAGTGAATAACGAACCTTTTCACAATACAAATATATAGACATTCAACTAAACTAAAAACCCTCTGCATATTTGCTTAGAACTACTCAACCACATCAATCTCAATCCAACAAACCCCCTTATATACAAAAAACCCAAATTTCTCAAAACAAATTGAAACAACTCACACATGGACATGGTTAAACTAATTTCAATAAGCTATTAATCGAAGCATTAAATAAGAAATATCAGAAGAAAGTACCTTGTTTCACCAAATGGATTTCTACACCATTAATCCACACCAAACCAAAACCATCATCACCTCAGTCTGCAGGTCTATAATAGACTTCCTGTTGGCAGATCATTTGCAACAGCGACCAAATGCCACTACCATGGGCCTCACCTTCCTAACAACGCAATCACCAGGGTGGTCTTCATCTTCATCGTTGTTGGAATTTGGAAGTATTCGTAATACACAAGATCAAGATCAATATCAAGCTCAAGTATTTTATTGAAGTGAAAGAGGCTACATAAAGCTGCAATACAGAAGACTTTAAAATGGAAAAGAACTACATATATATCTCAACAACCTAACGGATAATAGATGCAATCGGTTAAACAGATTGACATATTCTTATTAAACAAACCCAACATAAATAAAGGATATAATCAAAACGTGCACATTATTCAAAACTGCAGCTTTATGTATACACATGCCATGCACATGCAACACTTGAGGATCCACGTAAGTAGACATTTGAATCATATTTCTCTCTCTCTCTCTCGCTTTTGACCTACTATGGTGCCACATTGGTTTTCTACTACACGTGTAAACAACCTAAATCAAGTTTTACTTCCAGTCGTTGAATAAAATTGACGGCCTTGATCTGGAAATTTACTATTCATTCGCCATGCTAAATTATTATAGAGTAGTAATTATATTAACTATATAAAGTTTAAATATTTTAAAATGATGTATAATTTTTATCTTAAATTTATATAAAACTATACAATGTAATAGAAAATTTTAATATAATTATAAATAGAAAAAGTAAATACATGTACATAAAAACTTAACAATATATAAATTTATATAATTAGTGTAATATAAATATAAATAGAAAAAATTAATATAATTATAAATAGAAAAAGTTAATACATGTACATAAAAAGTTAACAATATATAAATTTATATAATTAGTATAATCTAACTATAAATTAAACAGTTAATATAATTATGAAAAAAACCATAAACTGGCGTTTATATTGTTATAACTGTCGTTTATTGTATTGCAAACTATCGTTTATTTTACTGCAAACTACCATTTACTGGCATGCAAAATGTCGTTTATTTTCATGTAAACGACCGTTTACTTATTGACAAATGACCATTTGTCATGTACGATGTAAGATGCCATGTACATGGTGTGTCAAACAATAACCCCTTTTATAATTATTTTTAAAACTTCATGTCATTTATATATATTTTATTATATTTCATATAACAAGCAAATACACATCACTAAAAAGGAAACAAAAAACAAGACTTTAGACTATAATATATATATATATATATATAATATAGGAATATATAACAAATGACAGTATTGAGGAGAATTATCTATTCATTAGACACTATGAGGATGCCACTCCTAAACTAGGACATGCTTATATGAAGTTTTCATAATATGTTATTAGAAGGTTGACCAACTGGAAATCCATTTTTTCGATTTTGCAAATTGCAAGAAGCGATGTAGATGACAAACATGTGTTATATAACCATTACGGCCTCCGGGTGTATAATGTTACATCAATCGCTTTTGTGTCTGTTAGAAAGTGATAGATTGCGCATAAGTTTCAATCAGATGGCTCGTGTAAAAGAATAAAACGCTTCATACGACTAGTCTATGGCTCATATAGTTAGTGGTATCCGAATAGTAAAACCCTAGTGTTTGTACAAAGACACTTCTTATATTATGCGTTTAATAACAATAACGACTTATTAAAAGAAACTAGTGAGAAGATAATAAATTCAATAAAGATCTGATAATTAAATGCTAGAATACTAAGCCAAAATTTGTATATTATACGAGTTGAATAAAATAAATATTAAATATTTAGTAATGGCGATTTAGGAATTATAAGACGATACGTTGATATAAAATATGAATGAAATTACATGTACATTAAATAATAAAATAATAATATTAAGAATGAAAAGAGATAGTTATAATCCATAAATTTCCAAAGACATCTTTGTATATGACATTTGATGTTTTATTATTAATTCTATTATTTTCATCTAAAATTAATTGTTTTAATTATTGTCTGTTATAAATTTTAGATAGCGCAACATACATACGATCGTATGTGAAAATATGTTATCTTAAAAATAAACTAACCTTGGATATATATTGTTTGTCTTTGACTTTTATTTATTGTTATTATAAAACATACAACAAATGAAAGTTGTATTCTTTAATATTTGAAAATAATCTTTTTGCATCAAGGTGTCAAACTTGTTCTTGGAATAGAAGTATGATTTTTATTGTTACTTCTGGATATTATTTTTACTTCATAACATAATTCTTCAATTATATCAGTTGTTGTCTAGTTCCATTACATAAACCATTTTTCTGATCAATATTTCTTAGTAGTATCTACAAAACACTGACTTTTAGCACTAAGTTATGGTTTAGCAACCCTAATGGTTTAAGCACATTTAGAACAACATATGTGTTAGAACTAACAATGGATGAGTGTATATCAAAGTTCATAAACATAAGTTAACAAATGAGAATGAGTGTATATCAAAGTTCATAAACATGTAATAAATCATCTAAGTGTGGTGATTTCAGGTCCAATCAAATCCAACAATCATGACAATTACATATAAGTGTAATTTTTTATCAACATTGAAAGAATTCGAGGCAAATGAGCATGGTTTGAATCATCAAGTATGGGGATACTAGTACAATCCGATTCAATAATAAAGACAATTACATTTGGAAGATTGCAATGTGGATGAGTATGTTTGGAATGATGGGAGATTTAAAAAAAAAATTAAATAAGTAACAAATGTTTAGAAATTGAAATTTCAATTGAGTCAACTTTTTTTCATGAATCATGTTTTATGAAATATAATTAGCTTTAAATTAATCACATGCTCAATGTCAATTAAGCTTAGTTGTGAATTAAATGTGATTATTGAATTTTGAAATTGATGGTTGATGGACTCTACTATGTAATTCACAAATTTGATCTTGCATAGAAGATAAAAATTTACCACAGAAGACAATTGTGTACCAAAAAGGAAAGCATATTGAGTTCTTTAGGTATTTCATAAAATTAATTTACCATTTTCATGATTAAAGTTTTTGCCTACTTAAAAGGTAAATTGATGCTTTATTGGAACTTAAAGATCTTAAAAGGGAGTCAAGTGGAAAAAAACTTGATGTAACTATAGTCATATCACTCACAAAAAAGAGAGAAAGTTAAGATGACCAGGTATTCACAGTCGATGCATCTATTACTAATTCTAGATTTTATTGCATTTATAACTAAGAGCCTCCTACACCCTTTCTTCTCGTCCTTTTGCTCATAATACTAATTGATATAATATATCTCTCACCAATTTCATTATATCTAAACATATGTATTCTCTCAACAATTATATTATATCTAAACATATGTAAAAGTAAGAAAATCAAGATCAAAGATCAAATAGAACTAGTTGTACTTCAATCTTGTATTGATAAAATATTCACTTGATTATGTGTATGGTAGTATGTTACAACTATAGCTCAAGTTTTTTATAATCATCAAGTGATAGAGATTTTGTGTAAGGTGATTACTTTCTCTTAAAAAAATAGCAAGACAAACAATCACTATCTTTGTAAAGTAAGACATTATACATTGATGATCTCTTTTACTAAAGAGAAGATCCAGTAAACTCTCAATAGAAGAACAAGAAAATAAGTAAAATAGATTAATTAACATCCACTTAAACTTCTAATAAATCAGTTTTGTCAAGAATTTTCAATAGAAAACCTATTCATCCCCTTCCTAGTTCTCTGCTATTGGTATTAGAGCAAACTGAGGTTTTAAACACGACATCTGCTTTATAAACACTTCAGTTATATCCATAACATAAAATGTTTACGTAGATGGAAATTCTATTTCTAGACCATCTTGCTTGAAAATTAAAGGTTTTGCTGCTTTAAAAACACTTCAGTTTTGAAACATATGTTAAAGCCAAAGATATAGCTCTTTGGGAAATTATATGTTATTTTTAATGATCCACATTGCTACAATAGGATCACATTGTTTTTTCAGCAACATGAAACTGAGCTGTAACTAGAACAAGAGGTGATCAATGTTTACATGACATAAGGTAGGTTAGTACACTTTGATCTTACTACATGCTGAGTGAATAAGTTAATGTTTTCAAGTTACAACATGATTTACAACTAAGCAGTTTCAAATAAACAGAATGCCAGGAAATTAAATTAACAACATTACCAAAAATATGCGAAAACTGTGCAACAGAAGCAAAGTTAGTTTATGACCGAGGAGCAGCCATTTGTTGCTTCTTTATTCTGTCATCATTTTTCACCATGCTGCAAAGACCCACAAACATGTTTAGTTAAATGGGTTGTGTTTGAGTAAAACTTAGTGAGTTTACGGGTTGACTTGTCTTTTAAAAAAATTTTGAACGTGTTTTATGTCATTCCCTACACTGAGTATTTTATGCTAAACTAGGAAAAATATGAGTATTTAGTTTTATAGTTTAAACGTAATTATTTTATATATATTTTTATTTTTGTTGCAAATTTATAAATTTAGGGTCGTATCGTGAAAAAAGCAATATTTATGGTTAAACAGGTCGGTTTAGCGTTAACCAGCGACAACTCGTGCCACGTTCAGGTTCATGTATCTAGCACGGTTTTTAAGTCTGTGTCGTGTTCGGGTTTGTCAACCCACATTTTAATTTTTTTTGTTGGTGTTGTGATCACAACCCACAAAGGCACCCCATTTAACACACCTACGATCATTTTGATTCACCCATTTGACCCGTTAGAGATAATACACAATCCAAACGACCCACTCATAAGTGTGTTGAAACTGTCGCCTCTTCTGTTATTACCTTATATCATGAGGTGTGATAAAGATCCACTGGGAACCTTGTGCCAGAGCAAAATCTACAACTGTATCCAAGCTGATTTTCCGGCTGACAGCATCCTGGAAATTAAACAGAAATAAAGAATCATCAATACATCATCAAATTTCATTGGAAAAAATCTTCTTCAAAACATAAATAAACACTTTGAACCAAAAAAGTAGCTACCATAAACACATCAAACTCGTCCATAGCTCGGAACGGGGCTTCAGTCATCTCGTGAAGAGCCAGGGCAAAACATAGAGTGGAGAACGATCGTTCTCCTCCTACAACCATCATAAAGATCATAATAACTATATAAGCGACTTCTCTGTATCAAGAACACAACCAATAACAAAACATCGATTATTAAAATTAACTCTCAAAACTAAAATTGATATTCCCACAACCCCATAGACTTAACAATATCAAGAGACCAAGTATGACACAGAGGTTGCAAAATGGGCGGGTCGTGTAATGGTCAAATGATTAGGGTCAAAACAGATGGTTCTTTCTCATGGTTCAGGGTCAGGTTAGGTTCATTGGAAAACCTTTTCTCCTGATCTTTTTACATAAATATTAAATAGCTAGAGATCATATACAATTACAGAAAAATCTATAGCATATAACAATTATAAGTCTTTCAAAATGATATAGTATATTCAAAATTTTGACTCATTTGACGTGTGTTAATCTAAATTATATTATTTTAGAAGTTATCCATTAGAGATGTAGTTAATAAAAAAGATACAAAGATTTATATCAAATTTGGAAACCTGAAAGCCCTCTAGTGTCACGAACATTGCTGCTAGATGAATCTTGGGGCATCTTAACCTGAAAATTTAAAAAAAAAAGAAAAAAAGAAAAAATTGGACTTTGATCATCATGATCATTTGAACATTTAGCAAAAAAATTTTGAAAAACTTTAGTTACTCACCTCTATTGAAAGCTTCTGCTCCTCATAGCTAACTTTAATGTGACCACTGATGCCTTTTTTCCTTAAGTGACCATTGAATCTACCACAAATATTTATATGTAAGTGTTTATTGAAAAAGATGGATCAAAGATTCTACACAAATTGACAGATATGGTGAAGGATTATACTGCCACGTAAGCTGTCTCTTTAAAAGAGTTGCATTCCTCTGAAACTTGCTCCACCGTTTGTCAAGAGCCGTATGGATTGCCTGAATTTGGTATGAAAATAATATAGAAGTTATAGACCATAACAAAAACCATAATTACTCAATAAGAAGAAATGGCGACATAATGCATTGCTAATTTCAACACATTTACTTATGAATAAACCGATTCATGAAAAAATCCATCTCTGCATGTGAAACCATAACTTACGTGACCATAAGACGAACCACAAGTCAGTCATAAGCTAGTTTATAATGCATAGAACCTCCTAAATCACTTTGTTCACAAAATAGCCATTATTAAAGAGAAAAAGCACAACACAGCCCATTTAAGCTCAAAAGATAATGGCCCGTTTTGACCCCTTACTGGCCCTCTCATTTGCCACCTATGTGAAGGGTATTAATATTACTTTTTACAAAACCAAACCTGATAAAAATCAATACAGTATAAAAAATTATATGATGACACACAAAAGAATAAAGTAACTTACAGAAAGTTTATCTCTAAAAGCTTGGTAAGTTTGGCGTTGTTTTTTAATCTTCCGCTCTTTCTTATCATACATCATCCGAAGTTCATCAATAGATTCCTGGTGCCTGCATTTTAAGCGTTCTCATAAATCTGAAGAACAAAATGAATAAGAAATATACCACCACATTGAGGTGGAGAAATGCACGGATTGGGTAATGGGTCAAAAGTCAACACAGATTTGGCTACGCCTTTACAGGCCAGGTCAGGTTGGTTGACCTGCAAACAATTCTTTGTACATTTCTTTTATAAATAAGTAATCTGCTAATTATGATTACAAATATTATAAAATAACTAAGTAGATCTCACGTAAAACGATTTAGAAAGTTGTAAGCATTAAACATAGATTTTGGGCAACTTTCAACCCGTCTAACTAGTCTCTTTTAGCTAAACTTTGAACCACCTTCAACCAAGTCTACTAATGTGTCAATATTACCAACTACCCCTATGTTACCTCTGGCTCTCTTGCTGAAGTCTCAGTTTTAGCCTTTTAAGGTGGGCATGTAGTTGATCAGAAGTAGTATCACCACATCCTCCTAAGGCTTCAATCTCACTTTCGGGACATATGATAGAAGCCTTTTCGGAACTAATCTGCATTCATAATTCAAAGCATGAGATGCAAGTATACCAATATGATAATGTGACTTATCATGTACATAATAGATCTAGATTGTCTACTAAACAAGCCTAATATAGTACAATTTTTATTTAGTATATCCCTGTGTTTGTGAATGTAGAAGGTTAAAATGGTAATTTACTGTTCTTCTGCAAAGAAAACAAAAAAACAATCTCCAAACATCACTTCAGTATTCCAGACTAACACTTAAAACCAGACAGTCCCTAAGAATGATATACATGCACACATAAGTCTCAACCTCTACGAAATTGAAGATAAAAAACTTTAGAGAAAAATACAATTTTAAAGTTTAAACATATATAAAATTTCTTTATATGACACATCATGAATAACAAATATGGCTATTCAACTTTCAACAGTTTGGTGTTGGAATCTTGACTCATTAAAACGTAACTCAAAACCTATTTCTAACATAAAAAGATTGATGAGTAGTATAAAAGTTAACATAAAACAAGCCATACCTAGTTATTGCATTATACGTAGAAATATATATATATCATCCATGCAGAACCATAAAAGAGGAGAGTTCCAAAATATAAAAGATTAAAAAGTTCAATACACACATAATATAAAATGAAGTGTTGATATTCAAAAAATCCATGCACACACCTTTCGTTCCTTTTCAAACTCCGTAAGTTGTTGTTTCGTTATTTCAATTCCCTTATAAAGCTTTTGCTGCATAAGTCCTTCATAATGACGCTTGTCCTATATAAAAATATGGTTACTAACACCAAATTGTGATAAATAAGTGAAAACATCATAGACTAATATAGGATTAACCACAAGAGAAGTACCGCATCAGCAGAACTTAGGTCCTCTTCAATCTGAGTCAACTCACGTGTTGCTTTGTCTAGAGCATTGATGTCTGCTTTGGCCAATTCTATATGGGGAAATTAATAAGACACCAATCACTATTGTAATTTTATTATGGAAGTTAATTATAGCTATTAGATAGATTGTTTTTATAAAAAGGGTAAAAAGGGAAAGATGAGAATACACAAACACATATAAGTGTATGCGTATGTGTGTGTTATAGATACACGCCTGTCCAAATCCAAGATCAAACATATTTGAAAAAACACTTACCACCTAGCTCTTCAAACAAAACTTTGAATTCATTTACTTTAGCATCTGCTTCATTCAATCTCTCCTGAACCTTCTCGAGCAAAACCTCGCTTTCGCTTTTATCACTTTGTATTTTCTGGATGTAGTACAAATTAATTCATTTCAAAGAATCACATTTAATGGTTGTTTGAAGAGGCAAAGTCAAAAGGTCAAGGTTTCCAAATAGACAGGTTGGGTAACTGGTAAAAATCAATCCATGTTAAAACGTGTCATTTTTTGTATGGTTAAAAATGGGCAGGTTTTGTAACTAAGTAATGTGTTAATTGTGATTACAAAAAAAATCACAGATAGAAATATTTGAATAAAACAGTTTAGGAGGTTTTAAGCAGTACAAAAAAACTTTTTCCAGTTTTGACACGTCATTTTAGCTAATAGTCTAATATTCCTAATTAGGTCCATTTGTACAGTTTTAGATAAAGCACAACAAATATCAACCCAATTAAAAGTATATGAAATAAATTGTCACATCCATCTTAAAGAAAGAGAGAAAGACAAGTGGAGAAAACAAAAATCTAAGTAGGGGTATAGAGAACAAACTGAAATTTCATGATATAGCTCATCAACATTAGAAACAGATGAATTCATGGCTTCTGCAGCATAAGAAGTCTTCAAATCTTGTAGACTGAGTTTCTTTGACTGAAAACGCTTCTCTGCACCAGTACGTTGTCTCTGAATAAAAAAATAAGAAAGTGGACTAGTAAATAATACAGATACTAGTATAAATGCATAGATAGATAGAGATCTCTCAATACACAAACACACATGTATACAATTCTATTATATGCCTCTTGGAACATTAACTTTCTACGAGCTTTATTAGCCTCATCAAGAACTCTTACAGGTATCCAACTTAGAGGAGCATCATTTCAGGCGTATCCAATTAAAATGCTCTCATTAATATATCTTAAAAGTAGAGAATTCAACCCATTGCCTAAAAAATGGGTCAATTTAGGTTGTACTTTACCTCGACCAGGTAAAACATTAGAACTTAACTAAAATAAAAAAAGAATGGATTGGTAGACCGAGTAAAACAAGCCAAAAGTCACCAAAGTGTTCTTAAATGCTAATAACTAAGAAAACTATAATTCTACTTTTACAATATATGAATATAGAATTTATAATCTTCTTTACAATTAATAAAATCCAAATAAAGGACAAAGAGTGGTGGCGGTTTGACACAACCAATCCATTTGGACCTGTAGTAAAATAAAAGAATACACAATTTGACTCAATACCCAACCAACCTATTTTCCACCTCAATACTATGGAATTAAGCATCTGTTAAAAGATTTTCGAAGTGATTAATTTAGTGGTACAAATAGATATTTGTATTTCTGATATATGCATCTTACTTTTGCATTATGTAATTCATCCTGAAGATTCTGAACCCGTTCCTCAAAACTTCTTTTCTTCCCTCGACTTTGTCGTGCTTGTTCTTGCATGTATAGTGCCTCTCTCTCAAACTCTTTAATTTGATCATCATAAGTACTACAGAGACGCCCAGTCCTTGCATTCTTATTGGGAGGTAGAATTGTTTGTGCTGAACCACGTGAAAACCTACAAAGAAATCAATACTATGTTAAATTTCCTACTGTATTGATTATGCAAAAAAGTATTAAAAAAAGATTTAATTTGCACTTTTTATCAAGATCTTCTGCTATCAGCAACTAAACTATCAATAACGTTTGACTTGACTGTACCTACATCCTCACGATTTTATATATTATCCGCAGTTATAAAGTTAAACAGCATATGTTAAAGATAAACAAAAACACAATAAAAAGATAAATTTAAAGAAATATTAATTATCTTAATCTTACATTCTATGACCCTCTAACGTGTAAACCTCCTTCAGATTCGGAATCCTTTGGTCAAAAGCAACCTTAGTTCCCATATTATAATCCGTAACAAGCACTTGCCTCTCAGCGCCACCCTACATAAACACAACAAAATTTTTATACAAAAACTTATCACTGCTTGATTGGAAATGTAAGGTCACTAGAAAAACCTCACGAGAAAACAAAATGATACATGACATTACTTTTCATGACACTTTGACCAATGCATAGACTGATTTGGGACAATTATAAATATCTCTTCCTCAATATGGAGCAATTTCCACACATTGACATGCAGATGAAACAATGCAGGTTATATTTTAATTCTAACAGGTTAAACAGGTACTATTAAAAAAAGCCTTAACAAGAAAAAATGAAACGGGTCAAAAGTCTAGCAAATTGCATCTTTAATGTATAGAACCCTCTAGATCGTTTATTCAAAATAGTATACCAATATTGAAGTAACATATCTGTGTAATGATATTTGAAACATTAATTAACAAAAGTTTTCAGATTTCAGATTCAACCCGATCCATACCAAAAGCAGCACGTTTTGATCATAGCTGTCAATAGCAAATAGCGTTAAATAGCGACAAGTCACCTATATGCTACGTAGTGAATAGCGGTAAATAGAGACCATTATTTCATGTTTAGTGATTAAGTAGGATAATATGTAAGAATGTTTCACATTCAATAAATAAGCATGTTTAGCAATAAAGTAGTAGAAAAACTAAGCAAACACCCCCAAAACTAACTAAAACACTCTATTACTATTTACTAATCATCTAAATCTCATATTTACCGAATAAAAAATAAATAAATAAAGTTATAAAAACCAAAAATTCTGCTATGCAGTCGCTATATGCAAACAGCGAGAGAAGATCGCATCGCGACATAGCGCGCTATAGCGGTCGCTATAGCCGCTATTGACAACAGGGGTTTTGATCAAGCCCTTATGGCATGTTACCCAACCCACCAGACCCACTTGTTTTGCAACATTTAGCATGCAACTGAAGCCAAGAACATTTTACATGAAAGATTGTAAAACAATAATGTGATGATGCTGGAAGAGGACTCACTAATTATCATACATAAAAAGCAGAAAAAAACCAAAACATCAAATGAAAAACTTTATTGTTTACCATATCAACTAAGACATTCACTACTGTTGGACTGTCAGATTGTATTACTGAAATAGTAGTTGGGTGATTTGTCTGAGGAAGCATATGGTTTGGAATTTGCAACCTACAATAGAAGTTTAATTGTCAGACACTAAAACCCATTAAACAATTAAAATTACACATACACATACACATACCTTGGTATAGAAAAATCATATATAATGATCTGAAGATAGGCGTAGTTGACTTCTCTAGCACATGACCTCAATACGAGAGAATCTTTATGATCTGTCACTATGAAAGCATTAAGCAATTTGCCAATTGCGTTTTCTACGGCGATAGCCCATCTATCACCATTAATTAATGCCTGTAAATATAAAAAACAATATTCCTAAGCATCTTATAAATAAACATCTAACAGATGCTAAACTACAATCCACGAATGTTTCCAATACAAATTCTTCTATTGCTTTATCAACTTTAATGAAGCAACCTAGTGGCATTCTGATAAGAACCGATAAAGACTTGATGAAATAAAATACTCAACTATAGAATTGAAGAAGATGATCCAAAGGATCTACACAATATAGCTAACCAAAAGGTTCCCAGGGCTATGCCCTACTCATGCTAATGCAATGAGCCTTACACTATCTATTATCTTTCCTACCTTACCACATGAACAATGACCCTTATTTATAGAACTAGGAATTACACTAATCCCCCTCCCACAATTACAAAAGACAAACTAAGACTAGCACATGATTCCTATCATTACTCCCCCCTTCAAAACAGTCTTGCCCTCAAGACTGAGAAAGAACAACTAACATGACACCCAAACGAAGGCTTCC
>BJCM01066538.1:2311-12423 GCA_018326385.1 Flaveria bidentis | reverse complement strand
ATAATAATAATAATAATAATAATAATAATAATAATAATAATAATAATAATAATAATAATTAAAATAATAATAATAATAATAATAATAATAATAATAATAATTGTTGTTGTTATTATTATTATTATTATTATTATATTATTATTATTATTATTATTATTATTATTATTATTGTTATTGTTATTATTATTATTTTGTTATTTTCGTTTCATGTATTTTCATGTGTATGTATTTTTATATATGTTTGACAAGGACATAAAAAATAAATTAATTTGAAAGATTTTAAAAGGAATCTAACTAAATAATTTAAACGCACACAGTCGATGCTTATCCACATATCAAAGAACATGGCTATTACCAACTAAAAGAAAGAAACAAATCAGTTAAAATCATATGAAAATGAATCGTGATTTAAAGTAAGTTAAACGAGGGGACCTGATATGAATATTAAAACTTAAAGCACGTGGTTGTTATTCCCGCAAGTTGTTGATTATGTAATTAACTTGATTAATATTTAAAATAGGAATGATGACTAATTTTATCCACATAATTTTTTAAAATTCTTTTATATTTTGAAATCGAGTTCACGAAAGTGAAGAAAATGAAAAAATGTTTTCTTTGAAGTTTTGACAATATTATCTTTAGAGATGAAGTAATTAAGGAGTTGAATACTCTTTGATGCTCCTAATACGTATAACTGTTGTTTACATTTGTATGTGAGTAGAGTTGTAAATGAATTTGATGTTGAATGAAACATTTGTATATCATTTGATGGGATTACTAACAAACGGATATGAACAAATTTATTATTTTTTAATAGTTAAATGGTACATATATTAAAACCTAAATCACGTGGTTGTTAGTGCTCCAAGTTGTTGATTATGTAATTAACTTGAAGTTACAATAGGGATGGTGACTAATTAATCCTCTTAATTTTGTAAGATCTTTTGTATTATGAAATCGAGTTCACGAAAGTGAAAAAAAAAAGAAAAATGTTTTCTTTAGAGTTTTAGCAATATAATCTTTAGAGATGAAGTAATTAAGGAGTTGAATGCTCATTGATGCTCCTAATACGTATATTCGTTGTTTACAATTGTATGTGAGTAGAGTTGTAAATGAATCTAGTGTTGAACGAAACATATGTATATCATTGATTACTAACCAAACGAATATGAACAAAATTTCATATTTTTTAATGGTTAAGTGGTTCATATATTAAAACTTAAATCACGTGGTTGTTATTGCCACAAGTTGTCGATTATGTAATTAACTTAAAATTAAATTAAAATAGGGATGGTGACTAATTTAACCACGTAATATTGTAAGATTCTTTTGTATTATAGAGATGAAGTAAGGAGTTAGAATACTCTTTAATGCTTTTAATACACATTTACAATTGTATGCCAGTAAAATTGTAAATGAATATGATGTTGAACGGAATATTTGTGAATCATTTTAAGGGATTACCAACCAAACGAATATGAACAAAATTTCATGTTTTTAATGGTTAAGTGGTTCATATATTAAAACTTAAAGCACGTGATTGTTATTTCCGCAAGTTGTTGATTATGTAATCAACTTAAAATGAAAATATGGATGGTGATTAATTTGTCCATGTAATTTTGTAAAATAATTTTGTATTATGATATCGAGTTCACAATGGTAAAAAAAAT
Organism: Flaveria bidentis; assembly: GCA_018326385.1. Lineage (NCBI taxonomy): Eukaryota > Viridiplantae > Streptophyta > Magnoliopsida > Asterales > Asteraceae > Flaveria > Flaveria bidentis. The sequence continues at coordinate 10,753 of BJCM01066538.1, read as the reverse complement.
AATTCAATGTTTTCTTTGAAGTTTTAGCAATATAATCTTTAGAGATGAAGTAAGGAGCCGGATACTTTTTGATGCTCTTAACATGTGTTTACAATTGCATGTGAATAGAGTTGTAAATGTATATGGTTTTTAACGAAACATTTGTGAATCATTCAACAGGATTATTAACCAAACGAGTATGAATAAAATTTTATAACTTTTAAGTTAAATGAATGATTATAAACATATTTTCGTTCATTTATGTTTGCGGATATTTTTTTTCACAGGTACTGTTAAAGGTTGAGATTGTAAGATTAATATGAACTTGTGGTTTCTATGTTTAGTTGAAGTCTTAGTTGTTATATTGTAATAAGTGAAGGGGCTAGTTTTGTTAATCTTGAAAGTGAGTTTGTTAGAGTTGGTAGTTGATATAATTGGGGAAGAACACCTTGTTCTCACTTTTTCATATTCATAGTTCAAAATTGTAATTCAATCCGAGATCAATAAAGTTCTTGATGTTCTTGCATTTTTCGATTGCATTCTTTCGATTGCATTCTTTTGATTGTGATTACTTTTTGATTCTGTAAAAGATAATAACAGGTACTAAATATATCTATATATTATATAAATAAAAAATTAAGAATATATTTATACCTAAAGGACTAATATATTGTATAAGAAAATAGATATGATGTATATGTAAACTTTAACGGTCTTTTGATGAGCTATCTTTTAAAAATATTTTAAACATTTCATGGAGTTCGCTTCCATTTCGCTACTAAATGGATGCAGAAGAACAAATATATTTTCACAACAAGCTAGCATGAATGAAAATTTTATTTTTTAAACATTGTAATTGTTCATTTTTTTGTGGTTAAATTAAAAAGAACAAACATAAACACGCTCCAATTCACATCCATTTGCTTGGATCACAACGCTATATGCAAGAAAATAAAGAATTTTTATAGGTAAGAAGGGATCGTGTTCAATTCACATGTAAGAAAAACTTGTAAAATTGATCTTGCAGGATCAAGGGCATTTGATGTAATTCGAAAGTTGTTTTTTTGGTGATAAAGGTGAAATGATTATTAATTCGCCAGTCAAGCAACTCTTAGAGCATTCACGGCTATTATGTATGTGAGTGAGTGTAGTATATTATGAAGGATGATTATGAGTAATTGTAATTGAAATATGTAAAAAATCTATGAGGATTGTACCGTGTTTCTTCATATTTGGGAAAACACGGTACAACGCTTATAATTTCTTAATATTTTTAAAATCAATTGTGAGTGAATGAGAAAAAAATTATAATAATAAATATGTGAAAAAATTATTTAATTGAAAAGAACAGAGAAAAATTAGTGATTTTTAGTTTAATTATAAGAATGATAGACGATGATTGTGAAAGCTCTTAATCGTTTTAAATACGTTAATAAAGCCCTTACGGCTTAACCACCTACCTTATTATCTTTTTAGTGGACACTTAGCTTATTTTTCTTTAATACAATGATAACTATATAAATAAGAGTTAACTACATGAACATGTATGATATTTAAATAATTTGTCGGTGAATTTTAAAAAATTCCTATTGATCTAAAAACCATTAAAAACTTACTAAATTATTAAGAACTAGGAGTCGCATCACGCGCTTCGCTGCGGGTTATGCTAAATTTACAAAACATATGGGAAGTTCAAAATGCTTAAACATATGGGAAGTTCAAAATGCTTCATGTACATTCTAGTTTATACCAACTATGTGCAAGATTACATACCATCTGTCTAAAGGTTACCAACTATGTCCACAATTACATAATATTAACTATAGACAAATGTGGCATACTTGGATTAAGAAGTCGGATAGCGACAATTTTGATGGCAAAAAGATAAGCAAACAACTTCAGTAGTGTTTAAACTTTAACCAAAAAGCCACATGTAGATTTAGAAGTCGGATGACTACTGTAGTTTTGATAGCCGAAAATAAGCAAACAATCGCATAGCGTTTAACCAAAAAGGCAAGTGCCGAGTTTCGATGTAGAAGTCGGATGGTTGTAGTAATTTTGATGGCAAAAAAGTTCAGATGCTTTTTGCGTTCTTTATATGAAAATTAGAAATAAAGTCATATAAAACTACACAATTCTTAGAGAATATAAAATATAATACCTAATAAAGAACTCAAACCAGGTATTCATAAATATAAGGTTGATATTAGAATCAATTGCATTTGTGCTTTGTATACATTAATTAATAAAATAAAATTGATAACGCTATTGTTTTGGCTGGTATAAATTGCATATATGATTATGCTCTTAAACAGTCTTTTACTTAAAATGATGTCCCCTATCAGAACAGTAAACGAAATTAAACGAATAATGTAAGACCTATAGAATTGTTTGTTAAACAAAAAAAGAATCACAGTTTCATTGATTTGAAGCCAAGTGGGTACTTATTTGTGGTGATTCTTTCAAAATTTATTAAAATAATTCTAGAAAAACAAATCAAGGTTGCAACTTTTGTTACAATTTCATTAAAACCTATATTTTGAAATCATGAGAAAATAATATAGAGCTACATATATACACATTTAATAGCAGAGAATAAAACACATCTAATTCTGGATTGAGCATTTGAGTACGAAGGTCTTTCTGCAGTAATCCAACGAATACACAATAAATATTCTGAGTAGCTTTAGATTTAAGCCAATGTCACTTAAAGAAACCAAAATTGATTTTTTCCCAAAAACATGCAAATAAGGAGAGAAGAAATCTATTGATTCAGTTTTATCCAACAACTAGTTTTGTTTGGCAACTGAGGAGATGAGAAATAGTTGCCTCGAGTCAAATCCCTATGAAACAAACTATAAGTTTACAATTTGTAATGTTTTATATTTCTAATTAATAGTCATTTCGACAGTAGTTTAATTATACTTTATTATCATTTAGTATGTGACTCTGTTCACTGACAATTCATTTATAATTTGAATTTATTCAAAGTACAAAATACAAAAATTAAAAAGAAAAACAAAAAATGACCAATAGATTGAAAGTTTGGAACCCATTTAGGTAGTCCACTAAAGTAGTTAAATTTTATAAGTGGCAACAAATGTCGTAATTGCAGGCTGTTATTTAGCCTAGCAATTTAAGAACTTCAGGTTACCTATTTGACCCATTTAAGTAATTTTTGATATAACTTAAGCTTTGATTGTTCAAGATGACCCATTTGACCTATTCAACTGATCTTTTATTCAATGTAAGGTTCGAATTATTGAGATGACCCATATGATCAACTCAACCCATTCACCCGATCATTGATTTAACTTAAGCTTTGATTGTTTGAGATGATGCGTTTGACCCATTTCATACAAAATATAAGCGGAACTCAGTCATTCAGAAGCAAGTAGATGAAAGGCTCACATTTAATCATATGTAGGGTAACAAAAAAACAGCATATAAAATCATGAACACTATGGCTTAGCTGTAGTGCTATAGAATATTGTCTTGTTGCTTGTTCAAATCCTCACTACTATAGAACAATTACACGGCCATTGATGAAACAAAATCAACACAGTGAAAGAGACCATTAATTTGATTACTCTTACATGAACTAACTATAAGTAATATATTTTGTTAAAAGATTCAAGGCAGCAGACTCAAGACATTTTCTATCCTCTATGTCACCGTTATTAGACGTTAAAATCCTTCATAACCTTATTAAAACATTTGTAATGAAAACCCCCTCATTCCAAATAAATCATACCCATTAAAATATGTTAAATTTATCCAAATTAACATTTAGACATTCTCCATTCATATAAACCCTTCTTCGACACAAAACAGTGCTGAAATCAACAATAATAGATGAGAAGAAAACACAATAATCTCTACTATAAACTCAAAACAAATGTAGCTAACTTTCTCCAGTTATATAGATAAGGAATGTGACATGGCATTGGTTTCACATAGTAACAAATTTTGCCATGTTTGAGACAGTTTGTTACTTAAATGTTATAAAGGGAGCCAACGCATACATTAGAAGGTAGGGCTGGCAAAATGAATACCTGTTTAAATACGATAAGATCTGTTTAGCAAAAAAAGTACACTATGTATTTTTTTTATTTTTTTTAAATAATTAAAATTAGGAGTCTTGGATTTATTATTTCTTCTTCTTGATACCTAAAACATATATATGTCACACTCAAATCACCAAATCTAAATGTTAAAGGTGTCGTTCTCATGTTTGATATTTGTGTTAATCGCGTCGTTGTAACCTGTTAAACACGATAAAACATGATTTGTCAGCCATATTAGAAGAAGGTAGGTTTTAATATTAGGTCTTCAAATTAAATAGAGAACTTTATAGTTCACGACATTTAAAATTTATGTCGGTTTCTATATATTTTTAATGGCTAACAAATCTTGATCACTACATCAACTTGACATCAAATATTTTTTTTTTCATGTACCTAGAATAGGTCCTCATTGTTGCCTGAATGTCTGGGTTGTGACGGCAAGCTGTTGGTTTTTAGTCACATGTATAATTGAATGCATGTTATAGATAAAAAAAAAATTGTGATGATATAACGCGAAAGAGATATACGAGATGCATCAACACCTAACATGACAAATAGTGTAAGCTGAATTACTAAAACCGATACACAAATTTCTCAGCCAATGTTTTCAATGTATGTAAGCAAAATGTTTAGCCTACGATTGATCCAACATATGTAAGCAACATGTTTTCAAAAACATTATCATCCCACTGAATTGTGGTTGGTAAATTAGTTCTAATAAAGAAAAAAGAATATTTAAAAGTCTTCGTCTTAACAACAAGGTCCTATCGTCGTCATAAGGTCATTTCTTGTAGTGGATTGTGATACTCAACTGTTTATGGGTGACATGTTAAAAAATACGATGTCGATCGCTTAATTTGCAAATAAGAAAATACATACAATTTTTTTTCGACATAGGTCCACCCATTGTTATTAGTGGTGTTGTTTTGGAGTAGTGGTCAGATAAGGTAGGGATGGTCTTGGCGGTGATAATTATATTATCAGAGAGGCCGAAAAATCGTATAAAATCTTAAAAATAATATTAAACATGGTGACAACTATGTTACCTAACAACATCTCTTTGGATGCGAGGACGGAAACCATCAATGGCATCATTTGCCCATGATTGTGCCTATGATCATGATTAACAATGTTAAATCTCATATAAGAATAACACACTAAATAAAGCGATTTATCCTAATTACAGGTACAATATTTTGTGTGGTATTATGTTTTTATTAATGGCTGATTTGTTTTAATTTCATAAATATGTTGTTGGGTTGGTTGAGTTTTATGGTTTTTTGAGTTGGGCTAAATAATAGATGGGTTTAGGAGAAAAATACATATAGACAATTCATGCGCTTAAGTGGAGCGTTTGGTTGGAAAAATGGAATGAAATTGAATGGAATTGAGAAACTAGTATTATTTTCAAGTAAAATTATATTTGAGTGGGTAATAAAATGTAAAACTTAAAAGAATGTTTCACTTTAATTCCCTTGGTTGTGTAATTTCAAATTCCCTCTTTAAGTGGAAGGATTTTGAAATCACACAACTAAGGGAATTGAGGTTAAACATTCTTTTCGGTTTTACATTTAATTACTCACTTTAACAAAATTTTACTTGAAAATTATACTAGTTTCTCAATTCCATTCCATTCTTCCAACCAAACGCTCCCTTAACATTTTGTTGCTGGATTTTCATTTCAATTAATATAAGGAGGATCTAAACAAGAAGATCGATACACCAATACCTCTTCCTCTTCATCTTTTCTACCTTCTTGATAAGGGTATCACTACATTTAAGATCCATAAGAGAGAAAAGTGTGCAATAGATTGATAACTATCAACATTCAAGTCATTCTCTGGCACTTCATCTTCTTCATGATGATCTATTCAAGCTTGCCCTCGTATCTTCATCTTGTTATCTTTTTTACTTCAAGTTTGTCTTTGTGTTAGGGTGTTGTCACAACAACAAATCCTATCTGTTCTTGAATTTAAGTCATGGTTCTTTGTATCAAATCGTCTTATTGATGATTTGAGAGCCGTTATATGTTTTGTATTCATTAGATTGTTTCTAATCTTTGTCTTCTTCTTTTTTAAGTGTAACTAATGCTGGTTTTTGATCAAATCAAGTTGATTTTACTTTTTTCAGTAGTCTCTTCATCTTTTTTAACCATTGAACCTCACACAATCTTTACAAATACTTCTTTTGTAAAATCATCAAACCTGCAATCAACAAAATTTGAACTTGTAACCTTTGATTAGAAAGTACGTAACTTTAACACCAAATGTCCCCTTAACGACTCCAGTAATACTTGGTTTGTTTAAAGGGTGTGATTATATCTTTTGTTTTTCACTAACACAAAAAGAATTGCTTTACCGTTTTACCATACATCATGAGAATATAAGAAACAATTTAAATTAATAGGGAGCGCAAAATGGTTAAAATCAATTTACCCCGTCTAGTAAAAACAGTTTTAACAAAAACCCATGAATACCCTGTTAACCAGTGGATCAGATAAAAGTAACACACAACTTTTGTTGAATAGGTGGCCTTTAGAGGTTAAAGCATAAAACACTACATATGGATGTTAATCACAAAAACTTCAACTTCATTGTGAAACACTGCATATATACAAAACACTATCAGGATACAAGCACAAACAGCTGCTTACTGCAGCATTGATGGATTAATCACAAAAACTTCAACTTCATTAGCACACAGACCGACACGTATCACTATGAGTTACCGAACCGTTGCTTGAAAACTGCAAGTAGTTGTGCCTTAGGGGGTATTATTCTTGGAGGCAATACTTTCTTCACGACTTCAAGGTTAACGAAGTTATCAGCCCATTCGATTATTTTTGGGAACTTGTCTTTTGTGACAAACTTTATTTCAGTACCTTCTTCAAGCATTCCAAGCCAATAGGCTATGAAACTAGCAGCAATATCAATCAAGTTAATGTTGTCGCCTCCAAAGAACTTGTTACCTTTGACACCGAGTTCATTTTCTACTATTTGCAATTGCTCACAAGCTTTTGCGATAGCGTGCTCCTCTCCATGGCTGCCAAAAACCTTGTATAATGCAGGAATGCACTGAAAAAACCATATAACCACAAATCAGTTACGTAGTTACGAACACATTGGTTTTTGCAATGGATTTTCAAGCACGAAAAGAACAAACCTAGGATTGTAAAAGAACCGAACAAACATAGATGGACTTTTAATGTCCATTCATTAACTTTTGGAGCACAAACGAACAAAAACACTTGATCGAACATACAGATTGTCTTGTTCAGTTGTTTGTGTTTTGTTTGTTAAGAAAAAAAAGGTCTTTGTCGTTTATGTTCGTTTGTTAAAATTCTAAATGAACACAAAGGAACATAAACATTAAAAAAACCATAAACGAAGACAAATAGACACCGATAAATTGATAAATAAACAACAGTATTCAAATAAAAATTTAAATCATGAAATTAACATTTTAAATAAAACAACAATATGGTTGGACTAGGCAAATAGCTTTAAACCAGGTTGGAATTAACTACTCAACTTGTTTCAGTGAATATGTAAATAGACATAAATGAACATAAACGAACATTCACAAACGTTTGTATAACTATACGAGCCAAAAAAAAATCACGTCCCTTCGTTTATTAAATAAATGCACGTAAACAAGATTGCCATCAAACGCTTCACACAACGTTCAATTTATTTACACGTCTAAACAACCTAATCGAAATCATTGCTGAAGCTCCTTAGGCTTAAATATGACAAATGATGTTCTACTTAGCCAAACATTCAATTACATGCCTAATAATATCAGATCTCATCTAAAAACCATTATTTGACCTACGAATCATCTGTAAACATGCTCAAATGAAACCAAATCATTCACAAAAACTGCATGAACAGAACAAAACAAGTAACATAAACAAGGATTACTACATAAATACAATTCAAAAACAACAAAATCATACCGTAGAGTCAACGAACTTGGCCCAAAATCGAACAACAGACTTCTCGTAAGGATCCATAGGCAAAATCGGAAACTCATTCCAAACATCATCGATGTACTCAACGATAACAAGGGACTCCGATATCGGATTCCCTTTGTGCACAAGCACTGGTACTTCCTTACGAACAGGATTGTGGTTGAGAAGATCGGGACTCTTGTTCTTCAGATCTTCTTCGACGAGTTGGTACTTAATTCTCTTCAGATTCAACGCGATTTCGACTCGAAAGACGAATGGGCTTCCTCTGACGGTGTGTAGCTTCAATTCATCCGCCATGATTGATGATTCAGTGATCTGATTTTAGTCAGCATTCAGCAAGGGACCATACGAACACGTATTTATATTATTAATATATATATATATATATATATATATATATATATATATATATATATATATATA
>BJCM01066537.1:0-20394 GCA_018326385.1 Flaveria bidentis | reverse complement strand
GCTGTTGTCTTCAGTTGTTTCCTTTCAGCCGTTGTCTTCAGCTCTTACCTTCAGCTGTTGTCTTCAGCTGATAACTTCAGCTGTTTCCTTCCGAAGATATTATTAATTCTTCCGCAGGCACCTTCCGCCGCATGGGGTCTCTTAAATCTTCCGAAGCCCAATTCAACCGCTCGAGATCACCTACCTCTTCCGAAGGTATTTCCAGTCACATGAACCCCCCTTAAATCTTCCGAAGGCAGTTCCGTCTCTTGAGTCCACTCAAGTCTTCCGAGGCATTATCGGCTACTTAAGACCACCTAATTCTTCCGAAGGTAAGTCTCAGCCACTCGAGGTCTTAGGCATTTAGGAGCACTTAGCTTAACCATTCGGGCGTAGGGGCCCATCCTCGACGTGAGAGCAGTGTCATTACACTCATTTTCCCAATAGCTTCCGAACTCCACCATATTCAGTTCCAGTCTTAGATCTGACATTTAAGCATCTTAAACAGGTATATGCTATAATCCAGGCATCAAATGCACCCAAAATCATGTGGCAGAGCCATTACACTCAACATACCCAACATCTTCAGAACTCCATTATAACCGATTCCCAACCTAAATCTATCATTCTAAACATCTTAAGACATATACATACCGTAACCAAAACATCAAATGCATTCAATATCACATCCAACCGCATATACATTCCATTATACGCACGGTTATGAAAACCCACAATATGAAAACGTTCATATATACATTTCCAGCCCCAAATCAATTGAAAATCAGTAAAAGAGGGGTTCTAGAACTCACCTTGACAGCTCTTCGAGCAAGACTTCCTCAAACTCGACTGTAAGAGAGTTCGAACACCTAAAATCCAACAAATCACACACACAATCGAACACACGACACACATAAGCACATAATCAACACAAGAACTCAATAAAACACATAAATCTCTCGAGTTCCTACCTTGAATCCGGCCCTTCTCTTGATCTTCTTCAATCCCCGACAGCACGCTTCTCCCCCTCTGATATTTCGTCTGAAAAGAGACTGATAGGGGAGAATGGGCGACCATGCCCCTTTTTAACCACCACTCTCTGTACCTTCTTGTCCTTTTTACACCCTTAGTCCCTCATCTTGGGTTAACTTTGCATTTGCCCCCTTTTTATTCCTTTATTGTTTTCTCATAAATTTCCGGGTGTTACATGATATGACCAAGCCTCTTATGCCATAATATAGCCTTAGAACTACTATCACTTGAGGCACTTGCCATATGGGGCTCTACTACACCAACACTATTTAATAGATAGATATTATAATCCCTTCTACTACGAGAAAATACTACCATTGATCCCTTAATCACCTTAGTCTTACCATCTCTAAGACTAACATGATAACCATAACTCTCCAACAACCCTAAAGACAATAAACTTCTTTTAAGACTAGGGATATACCTTACATCATGAAGATCCACTTTCATGCCATTCTTCATCTTTAAAGTCACTACACCATGACCCACAATCTTACAAGGTCTATCATCCCTTAGCTTCACTGATCCAAGATCTTCAAACTTGAAATCTTTAAAGAACTCCTTTACCGGTGTCATATGAAATAAGCACCCTGAATCCATCACCCACCATTATCTTTGCCACTACTAGTGACAGCCTACACATCTGCACTTTCATACCCATCAGAAGAGTCCTCTTATGCATTATGTCTTGAATGAGACTTTGACCCACTTGATTCACCCTTCTTTCTCTTCAAGTTTGGACAATCTTTCTTGAAGTGCTTTTCTGATCCACACACATAACACCTCCTCTTAAACTTGGGCCTTGACTTTGCGACACTTCTCTGCTTGAAGTTTCTTTGTTCAGATCTTCCCCTGACCACCAAGCCCTCTCCACCATCTTCCTTATAATCAGTTTTGTTCTTCAGTTCTTTTGAATTGAGAGCTGCCAGCACTTCTTCCATGGTAAGAGTATCCTTACCATACATCAATGTATCCACAAAGTGCTCATAGGATGATGGAAGAGATGTCAAGAATATGATCGCTTGGTCTTCATCATCTAATTCAACCTCTATGTTTTCAAGATCTAACACCAGTTTGTTGAATTCGTCAGTATGATTTTCAATTGACTTCCCAGGAGCCATTTGGAACGTGTACAAACGTTTCTTGAGATACAACATGTTCGTAAGAGACTTCGTATTGTACAAACTTTTCAATTTTGGCCAGACCCCTGCAACAGACGTCTCCTTCAATACTTCTCTGATTACTCGATCCCCCAAGTTCAGGATGATCGAACTGTGTGCCTGTTCAAGCATCTTATTCTTCTCCTTGTCCGACATTGTGTTCAGCAACTTGGATTCTCCGGCCAAGGCATCCACCACTCGTTGATGAACAAGTAACGCCTTCATCTTCAACCGCCATAACCCAAAGTCGTTCTTTCCGTCGAATTTATCAACCTCAAACTTTGTTGACACAATCGTTGCCGCCGATCGACCTTTGAATGAACCTTGATTCTCAATCGAGCCTCTAACCAAGCTCTGATACCAATTGTTGTAAAAACCAATTGAGAACAATAACGCGGAATTTCAACAATACAAAGATGTAAAAACCAATTGATCCATATGTTTTGATCCATATGTCCAACCGTAAACAAAATATTTTATTATTGATTCTCAAAATCCAACTAGTTTTTTAAAAATGATGAAGTTGGTTCATGATATCCTCGCGATAACTTGTGTAAGGATACTCTTTATTCACTCGATATGTCCGTTTTAAAAAGCTAGGTTTTTATCTAATGGAGTGGGATTCCACATCTCCCACGTAAATGTTGAACTTCACTAGCATTACAAACGACTGTTTAATACTTCATACGCTTGAAATCCATGAATAATCTTGCACCTACACATAAAACTACATTGATAAAGAGGAATAAAACAATATATACAAACACAAAAACAATTTGAAAATTTAATTTGTTTTTGATAAAAACAATTAAAGAAAAATATCAAACACTAAATAATATACTATAGGCATTAGCACCGCCAACAACTTCAATTTTATAACCTTTATCAACTTACTGAAAAACAAATTTATTCATCTTAAGCGCTAGATAGGTTACTGAGTATTGTATTAATGACAAAGTATGTGGTTAGTGTAATTCTTTTTTATCTGATTATAAAGTAAAATTGATATAAATTGTGTAAGTATATATCAAAGTGTACCAAAATCTAGATGCCGAAGTCTTATATCAAAGTGTTTTTGTTGAGCTTTTAAGATCTAAAAACATGTTAAAAAACATCTATTATCGATCAATACATGATTTTACTATATTCTTACTTTGAAAGATATTATCTTTCTATAAACCTTAATAAGTTTTATAGTCAATCTCGATACGTCCATTTGTTTCACAAAATATCTATTTTTAAAGAACTCTTTTTAGTTTATAAAAGTTGTTTGATTTTGAATTGTACTTGCTACTTGTTAATATAAAATGTTATAATTCTATATATGATTTTCGATAACGTTGGATCTAGCCTTTTGGCGGTTATGTTAGATTCTCTATGTATTGGACACACTAGTGGAATAATGAGAAGTAAAACAAAAAGAATAATGTTTCATTTCTCCCTAAATATAGTATATATCCTTCATCTCTTGGAACTCTATTCATATATAAAAAAAGAAATCAACTTCAAACATCTTACATACTCCTTCCCTCTTTCTCATTAAAAAACTTACAACTCCACAAACAAGTTTTCAAGCATCTCAAATATTATATATTCTAGGGATCAAATATTAAACTTGTTATTTTAGGACATAAAGTTGTTTTTCTACCTTATCTCACTTTATACAATTTTAACTAGCACATAAAGTAGATTAAAATTTAACGTTATGCATGTAGGAACAAAATAGATGACTATTTGAGGTGTCTTCTAAAAAATATGTTAAATATTAAATAAACCTAAAACATCCTCTTTAATACACTACAAAACCATAACAATGACATTACGATTAAAATAATAATCATGATTCAACTTAAATCATACCCCAAATTAAGATATATGCCATCCTCATCTCTATTACTCATATATAAAAGGTGGTCCACTACAAAAACGAATATAGTAAGTTAAAAACTTAAAATTGATTGATATATCATAACATAATATCATATATATACCACCATATATATCTCAAGTGTACTGTTGACACATTGAACTAGCAACAATGGAGGAAGAACATAGCATGAGTATAACTCAAAGTCTAGGCAGAAGCATAAGTAGAGGCATTAGCCGAGCCTCGAGCGGTTGGCTGGCGGAAGATGGCAGGCGGCGTAGTCGTAACTCGCTGGAGGACGAGGAGGCCTTACGCTGGGCCGCGTTGGAGAAACTACCGACGTATAATCGGCTACGAACCACCATCTTTAAGTCTTATGTTGCAGGGAACCAAAAGCCTGTGGTTACTGAACAGATGTTGTTAGATGTGAGAGATCTCGATCCACAGGCTCAACAAAGCTTTATTGATACGTTTTTTAAAGTTGCTGAAGAAGATAATGAGATTTTCTTGAGGAAGTTTAAAGATCGTGTTGACAAGTAAGTTTTTGTGTAATCTAAAGGTTTATGTTATTACATAGTAAAGTTAAAGCTTGTTTTTCTTATATGTTAATTAAAAGGGTGTTATTAAAATACAGCCTATTAAATCACTCACATATGTGTGATAGTGATTAGTATGTTAAACACATAAGAGGGTAAGTTTAGCCACTCACGATTTAATTAAATGTGATTACATTGGTTTGTGATGAACATATAAAGTAACTATCCACTATTAAAAGTGTGCATTGCTATAATAGTTATAATATATGCAATCAAACTAAATGTATGTTTGTTTAGATTTGATGTTTAGCTTGAAATAAATAATGGGAATGAAAAACATAAGTAAAAGTTTAAGAGTAATGGTATAATTATTATTACTTTCTTGTTCTTATATATGCTTGTTTCATCTTTTGTTTTTATTCAATCAATCATCTGTTTCTCCCCCATTGATCTCTCTTTTCTTGTATTAGAAATTTAGAATAGATGAAAACTCTATGGAGATTGTGCTCCTCTTTGATATGCTTTATACTTTAACTTCTCATCCTTAAACTTACGCATCTAGAAAACCTAACCATTTTCGCATAGCCGTCCCTAGTTTCTTTTGTTTCGCGTGAACCCTCATTTGTTGGTGCGTCTTCTTCTCATTCATCGTACGACCAAACAAATGGCTTCTTTACAAGATCTGATGCATAGCAAAAATTAGCAAAGCTAGTAATATCTCTCCTCTTCACGCTTACAACCTTCCTAAGAGCAAAAACTATCTTCATTGGGATAGTACTCCCTCTTTTTTCTTTCTTTTTGTCTTTTTCGTCATAAGGGATTGTACTCATAGTCCTCTTGTTATTCATGACACACTGTTGTTACGTTTATTTGTAGATCTATGGTGCATTTTTGTTTTAGGTTTTTAAAATTCAACATATCCGATTTCTTTATGCAATATCTTTGTCCATATTAATTGTACATTCAACTTGAAAAAATTAAAATTATCATAATTACATCTGATGTTTATCTCCATCAAATTAACGTAGGTTTAAGTTCGTATAGTTAATAATAAGTAGTATTTAAGAGTATGTTTTGAAAGTTGTATGCTCATCATTAGAAGAAATCCGGTCACACTAAGTTAATCTAGAGTGAGAAGGTTTTAGACAATGAAATTGAGTTGGAGTTTACCTTGAATTGTGCATACAATCTATATATATTTAAAGTGCATATAGGGTTGAAAATGTCAATATTTGGTATGAATGATTGAAACAGTACAGTCACTAAAACTTGGATTTTTAAATTTTACCCATCTTGTAAAGTTACAATATGGCATCTTCAGTTTTAAATAGACTTACAATGTAAACCATGCATCTTTTCATTCGTTTTTTTACGATTAGAATGTGTCATGTATTTCACTTATAATTCTTTTCTCTTCTAAATTTTAAAATATATTTTTTATAAAATTATCGGTATACCGTTTCAACATTGTTATTTTACTTACATCTTAGGGTAAATTAAATTCAAAACGTATTGCATGATTATATACACATCATTGAAGCATAACGAACACGCCATTGAATCTGTTTCAAAGTTTTGTTTTCTTACGATTATTTTGTTTATTTATTACACCTTATAAAATGTCATATTTTATAAACTTCCCCATGCTTCATCGCAACGTGCTTATTTTATTAGCGTTACGAAGTGCTTCATAATTTTAAATTATCGTCACGACATGTTCTTTTTTATCTATGTTTTGTTATTTACAACTATGCTGCAACAATTCACATCAATTTTAGTTACGTACTTTACAACGTCAATATTATTATCACAACACGCAGTTACCACTACCTGGTTACTCCATAAACCCTTAGCATACAAGTTGATGTCTATATAACTAAAACTTATGTAAGAACATTCACAGTCTATTTCCTATATTTCCGTGAGTATGTTTTCTATATTATATGGTATGGTTATAAGTTGTTGTGAGTGAAGGATATGATAAATTTACTGTTTAATTTGTATTTTGGGGAATCACTGTTCAAAATCATATAATGATTTTAATATATTTTAAATGGTTGTGAGTGAATGAGAGTAAAAAAGTAATGATAAAGTTAAAAGAGAGAGAAAAAATAATAATTTTTAGTGTAATTATATGAATAAAAATAAAAAATAAATTGTGAATGCTTTAAAAACTTAAAAGTTAAAATCCTCTATTCAAGTCCAATTATTATGAGTAAAGCGGGCAATCCTGACCCAGAAGCTAAACTTTGGATTTATTTTGACTTTTAGTTTAACCCTATGGGTTAATTTGGGTTAAATATAGTTTTTAATGGATTTAAATGGCCAAAAAATAAAAAGTAGAAACTGTTTCGAACGGGTCGGGTCGGGTCGGGTCAAAATCACGAACAAGAAGACGATGAAGCTAAAGACGAAGAGAAATCAAAACCATAAAGTGATTGAATCAATGAATCATTGAATCATTTCTACATATCACATACTCTGTGGAGTGTTGAATCAACTCCTATTGTGAATTGTTCATTTGAATCTGTATCAATTTCTCCATACGTGGCGAATTGAACTGTTGAAGTTGATTAATCGGAGAATTCGATGGGTTCGAGGTTCAATCTTGTGGAAATAGAGGCATGGAGGTTCAAAGTGGAGAAGATATATCTGTCAAGAGTAGTTTATTTGATTATTAGGGTTATGGCTGCTGATTCATCGCAAAATTTAATCATCGGTATCGTTGTCATCTTGTTGATTATTACTTTATTAGATTCCTGTTACAGTGCTTCTGATTGATAATGCTCGCAATTTCAAAGGTTCTGATTTTTTATTATATTCCTTGAATTGAATTATTTGATGCATTTTGACCTGATTACAGATAATTAATTTGAATTTAACAGTACTTGAGCCATTAATCTGTTTTAAATACGAGCAAATAGTATTTTTTGATAAACTGATCGGTCCTTATCTTCATTGGTAAATTATTGAGTCCTTGATCTTGTCTGATGGCTAATCTTGTTGAAAATTGAATAAGAAACTACTTTTTTTTGGTTGAAAATGAAATAAACTTGACTAATTGAAAAGGATTCCTCATTTTTAAAAGAGCCCGTTTTGACCCGAACCAAAATGACCGACTTTTAAATTGGCGTGTTCTGACCCGAACCTGATCTGACCCATTGCCCGGGTGACGTTACCCGACCTGACCTGCCTTAGATATATTTATGTGTGAAATTGAAAAAGGTTAGGCAGGACTTTCATTCAACAAAAACAGTCTAATTTGTGTTGAGTTGCAGTTATTATGCTGACATAGTAGAGTCAATTTTGACTTATGAGACTGTTCAAGTCAACTTCTTATTACTAATAAACTTATTCTTATATCTAAAAGTCTAAAACCTTTTCAACCTCAACAACTAAGATTGTTTCATTTTTTGTTAAAATTTCCATAACTGCAGCCTGATGGAATACTCATGAACATTTATGTTATTTAGCTCACTTGGTTTAGTTCCTTAATGAAAAGAGTCATAAGAATAACTTGAATGATTTTTTTTTTTACTGTGACATTTTCCTTTAGATGAATGTATAACTATAACGGTTGCTAGTTACTAATGACCATATTATTGTTTTTAAATAATTTCAGGGTTGGAATCATCCTTCCAACGGTAGAAGTTCGGTTTCAAAATTTGTCAGTAGAAGCTGATTGTCTTGTTGGAGATAGAGCACTTCCAACGCTGGTAAACACCGCCAGAAATATTGTTGAATCTCTTTTAGCTTCCGTTGGCATCACCTTCACTCAGAAAGCAAAACTTCACATTCTTAAAGATGCATCCGGAGTCATTAAACCAGGAAGGTATATATGTTTTTAATCTTAAGGATCAAATTATGTGCTGTTAATATTTTCTTCAAGGTTCATATGTATAGATCAGAACATCTTATATAATGTTGCAGGATGACACTTCTTTTGGGCCCCCCGTCTTCAGGTAAGACAACGCTTCTATTGGCATTGGCGGGACGGCTGGATCCAAGTTTAAGAGTTGATGGAGAGATAACTTACAACGGGCATAAGCTCAATGAATTTGAACCTCAAAGAACAGCAGCGTACATTAGCCAGATGGATATTCATGCTGGAGAAATGACCGTCAAGGAAACACTAGATTTCTCAGCAAGATGCCAAGGAGTTGGATCTCGTTTAGGTATCACTTAACTTAACCGAATTTGTCAAGATCGAACCTTTTTGTTAATTCGTGAAACAAAAACATATGATTTATTGCTATAAACAATGAATTACAGAAATGTTAAGTGAGCTTGCAAGAAGAGAAAAGGAGGCAGGGATCTACCCAGAAGCTGAGGTTGACCTCTTTATGAAGGCAACTGCCATTAAAGGAGATCAGAGCAGTTTGATTACTTACTATACTCTGAGAGTAAGGACTCTTTCAAGTTTTTTAACACAAATCCTTTCAAAATCTGAATATTAATATGTTTTTTACACCTATAATAAAATCAGCTTTTGGGGCTTGATATATGCCGTGACACCTTTGTTGGAGACCAAATGAGACGAGGTATCTCTGGAGGACAAAAGAAGCGTGTAACCACCGGAGAAATGCTTGTTGGACCAGCAAAAACTTTGTTCATGGATGAAATATCAACAGGTCTAGACAGCTCAACTACATTTCAAATAGTAAAATGCATGCAACAAGTAGCACACCTCATGGAATCCACAATCTTCATGTCCCTACTACAACCTGCCCCCGAGACCTTTGATCTTTTTGATGACATTGTCCTACTATCCGAGGGCCAGATTGTGTATCTGGGCCCACGAGAACACATTGTTGAGTTCTTTGAGAGTTGTGGATTCCAATGTCCAGAGAGAAAGGGTACTGCTGACTTCTTACAAGAGGTAAATACTAGAAGTTGCTTTTTTGATTATGTACTATGCAGTAATGTTATAGTATATTAAAGTTTACTCAACTTTTAATGTTTATGATAGGTGACATCCAAAAAGGACCAAGAGCAATATTGGGCAGATAGAAACAAAACATACAGATACATCTCAGTGAGTGAATTTAGTGAACTGTTTAAAAGTTTTCATGTAGGAGAGAAGCTACAACACGAGTTATCAATCCCCTATGACAAAAACCAAAGCCATAAAGCTGCTTTAGTGTATAAGAAGTACTTGGTACCTAAAATGGAGCTCCTTAAGGCCTCATGGGATAAAGAAGTGCTGCTGATGAAAAGAAATGCTCTTGTTTACATCTTCAGAACTATACAGATCCTGTTTATATCATTTATTTGCACGACTTTGTATCTAAGGACCACAATGCACCATAGGAATGAAATAGATGGAGCCATTTATATAGGGGCACTTTTAGGCAGTATGCTTATTAACATGTTTAATGGGTTTGCTGATCTAGCATTAACTGTCATGAGACTTCCTGTTGTTTACAAACAACGCGACCTCATGTTCCACCCTCCATGGGCATACACGTTACCAGCTTTCTTGCTTCGAATTCCCATATCGATGATCGAAAGTGTTCTGTGGACTGTTATGATATACTGGGGTGTTGATCTTGCCCCTGATGCTAGCAGGTAACTAAGTTTGTTTTATTTTCCTCTATTTGTATAAATCTATATTCAACATTACATGCTAATGGAATATGTTTCATTTCAGGTTCTTCAAGCATCTCCTGTTGGTTTTTTTGATCCAGAATGTGGCTGCTGGACTGTTTAGGTTGATTGCAGGAGTTTGTAAGACAACGAACATTGCTAACACGGGTGGATCTGTTGTACTTCTGCTTATATTTCTGTTGGGTGGCTTCATTTTACCTAAAACCAAAATTCCAAACTGGTGGGAATGGGCTTATTGGCTATCACCCTTGTCTTATATCTTCAAAGCAATCACCATCAATGAATTCCTTGACTCTAGGTGGACCAGCCAAAGAGTATGTCTCTAATTTATTACTAAAATCTTAATACTTATTACAAAATAGGAATGTATATGATATTTTCACTTTTTTTCTACAGAGTACTGACAATACAACCAACTTAGGATTCGCCGTGTTAAAGAATATGGACATCCCGACATCGGAAAGCTCATACTGGATCGGTGTTGGTGCTCTTCTTGGTTTTATATTTCTCTTCAATATCATGTTCACTGTGTCTCTTATGTACTTACAAGGTAAGTTAAATGAATGTTTTAATGTTCTAAAAACTTGTATATAGTCAATATCTGACCTTCATGATTCTTTTATTTACTA
The DNA here is from genome assembly GCA_018326385.1 of Flaveria bidentis. Classification (NCBI taxonomy): domain Eukaryota; kingdom Viridiplantae; phylum Streptophyta; class Magnoliopsida; order Asterales; family Asteraceae; genus Flaveria; species Flaveria bidentis. Next base: position 9,584 of record BJCM01066537.1, on the reverse strand, counting down.
ACCAGCCCCTGGAAAACGACAAGGAATAATCTCCAAGGCGGAAGCTGCAGCCATCGATGGTCATGCTATTGAAGGAGCCAGTTCAAGTATGAAAACCATGTTCCAGAAACTCGCTAGTTATATACTTTACACGAAAGTGTTAATCAGATGATCTAAGTATCTAACTAAAATCAAATTTTGCAGAGGGAAACAAGGAAGTGCGCCAGATTCGTTCTTCCATTTCCAATGCTAATGATGCATCTAAGAAAGGCATGGTTCTTCCATTTACTCCACTCGCCATGTCCTTCGACAATGTGAATTATTATGTTGATATGCCTAGTGTAAGCTCCTTTCTCTACAATGCTATTCATTTAATCTATACATCTCAGATTGAGTCTTATGATTACTATTGTAACAGGAAATGAGAGAACACGGTGTGACAGAAAATAGGTTGCAATTACTTTGTGACATAACTGGTGCTTTTAGACCAGGAGTCCTTACTGCATTGATGGGAGTCAGTGGTGCTGGAAAAACTACTTTAATGGACGTATTAGCAGGGAGGAAAACTGGTGGTTATATTGAAGGAGATATTAGAATATCGGGATTCCCAAAGAAACAAGAAACATTTGCTAGAATTTCTGGATATTGTGAACAAACTGATACCCACTCTCCCACAGTCACTGTTCATGAATCTGTGATCTACTCAGCTTTCCTCCGTCTCTCAAAAGAAATTAGCAAGGAAGACAAAATGGTAAATATCATTGGAATTATAGTAATTAACCAAAATTATACCAAATATCAATAATAATACTCCGTTTCTATATATTCAGATTTTTGTGAGTGAAGTGATGGAGCTAGTTGAACTAGACAATATCAAGGATGCAATAGTGGGAACTGCAGGAATTAGTGGTTTATCAATAGAACAAAGAAAAAGGCTAACAATTGCAGTTGAGCTTGTTGCTAATCCTTCGATCATTTTCATGGATGAACCAACCTCTGGGCTTGACGCAAGAGCAGCAGCCATTGTTATGAGAGCTGTAAGAAACACTGTTGATACTGGAAGAACCGTTGTTTGCACCATTCATCAACCTAGCATTGATATTTTTGAATCCTTTGATGAGTTGTTACTATTGAAAAGAGGAGGCCAAGTTATCTATTCAGGTCCCATTGGCAGACATTCTCAACAAATCATTGAGTATTTTGAGGTATGTGTTTTGCTTCCACAATATCTAAATAGAAAGTAAAAATACAGTGAAGTTATAATAAATTTTATGCTTTTCATATTATTAGGCAGTTAACGGCGTTCCAAAGATAACTGAAAAATACAATCCAGCAACATGGATGTTGGAAGTGAGCTCAGGTGCTGCAGAGACGCGGCTTGGTATTGATTTTGCTGAACATTTTGCTGCGTCATCCCTGCATCAGTAAGTCATTTACATGTAACCGCTAAAAACCATAGTGTCATCTTTTTATATAAAATAATATGATAATTACAGGAGGACCAAGGCTTTGGTAAAGGAATTAAGTGTACCTTCCCCAGGAGCGGTAGATCTTCACTTTGAAACACAATATGCACAATCTTCATGGGGACAATTCAAGTATTGTATATGGAAAATGTGGTGGAGTTACTGGCGAAATCCTGATTATAACCTTGTTCGTTTCGCTTTCACCTTGCTTTGTGCAGTCATGGTTGGAACCGTATTTTGGAAAATTGGCAACAAAAAGTAAAGTCTCACTTGAATCTTACTTAATAATTTATAAGATTATAAAATGATATTATAAACTTGGCTTTATTTTCTGATTTTTGATTACATAATTTCAGGTCTAGCAGTATTGATTTGAGCACAGTCATTGGCGCCATGTACTCTGCTATCTTTTTTGTTGGTATTAATAACTGCCAGACCGTACAGCCAGTTGTGGCTACAGAAAGAACGGTCTTTTATCGAGAAAGAGCAGCAGGGATGTACTCGTCGTTACCATATGCCATGGCACAGGTCAGATTTTTGTTCCAAAACAAATATCTATTTACATATGCACAAATTTTAATGAACTTTCTATTACAGGTGATGGTGGAGATACCATATGTATTTATTCAAACGATATATTACACCTTAATCGTGTATTCCATGGTGTCATTCGAATGGACCACAGATAAATTCTTCTGGTCCTTCTTCCTCAACTTCTTCTCATTTCTCTACTTCACATACTTTGGAATGTTGACTGTTTCCATCACACCAAACGAGCAAGTAGCTGCTATATTCGCTGCAGGATTTTACCTACTTTTCAACATCTTCTCAGGGTTTTATATCCCACGACCCGTAAGAACTGAACTTCATCTTCCAGGTGTTGTTTTTCAATATCTAGAGTTGACTAACATTGACTTATTATTTTTTTAGAAAATGCCCGGAGGCTGGATTTGGTACTACTGGATCTGCCCAATGGCGTGGACCGTTTACGGCTGCATTGTTTCACAATATCATGATGCGGATCACGAAATCATTGTTCCAGGGCAGATACCTAACCCCACCATGACAGATTTTATCAAAGACTACTATGGTTTTGAATTGGATTTCATGGGTCCTGTTGCTGCGGTTCTTGTCAGTTTTTGCATCTTCTTCGCCTTGCTTTATGCATTCTTCCTTAGGACTTTGAACTTTCAAACGAGATAGAAAGCATGCACCTAACTCAGACTTCAAATTTGCAATGTTTATAGATTTTTTGATGTTGAAGCTAAACTTTATTTAATTTTGTTATGCAATTCTACTTATCTACTATCAGCTTTGTATATTATAGTTTGAAGTTTCTACATTTAAATCATAGCATCCTACATCTTTATTTTATTGTTTATTGTTCTAATTTAAGCATCTAATTTGCATCTGTGAGGTATGTCCATAAAAACTTGCAGACAAGCTTGTTGCCATAACTTTTGTGATTAATCCCAAACAAAATAAATGCTAAAAGTACTAAGCATGGCAAAATTTTGATTGATTTATTTGCTATCAATCAAAATTGGTTCTTTTACTAGTATAATACTATATTTTTTATTTAAAGTACGAATTTTATACATTATATTTTGTGCTAACTTATAGGTAAAAAGTGAAATATAACAAGCCCGTCTAGCTCAGTTGGTAGAGCGCAAGGCTCTTAACCTTGTGGTCGTGGGTTCGAGCCCCACGGTGGGCGATATTTTTTTTGGTTTTGGTCATATATTTGTTGTAGGCTTGGGGTCTTGTTATAGTTTTAACCTTTTACTTTTTAAGTTCTGTTTCTTCTCTTATATATGTGGGATTTTGACATACTAGTGACCCAAAATCAACTTCTTTTGTCTAGGCGTGCAAGTGAAAGAGAAGAGTTCAAGACAACCCACAACCCGCTAACTCTTTAAATAAAAAGATTAAGATCCAAAACCTCCCAAAGATATTTTACAAATGTCATGTTCAGGGAACAAATCGGTTTGGGCCAATGAACTAGTTTGGTTTGAAACCGGTTTGAGTTGTGGTCTGTCTGAGTCAGAGCCGGTTCGGGAAGGAAACTAGTTAAGATGTACATGATGTGAAACAGATTTGGGACTAGCGTTTTTTAAGTTAAGGACCGGCTGGGGAAGGTGCCAGTTTGTTCACTTTGTTTTGTTTGCAAATCAGTGTTTATTACGCCTCTAATATTACTGTCAACCGGTCTAAGTAATATATAACTTAAACAAATTTACTTTTAAGTGTCCTCTTTTCAAAAATCAACATGCGTTAGTATAAAATACAAATTATGTATTCCAAGAAATTTCGGGTAAAAGTTACATTATTTTAATAATATCAAGTGGTGGATGTAATTGGTTCCAACTCGATTTTAAACTAATAAATTTATATATCAGGATTGTAAGAAAAAGATGAAACACTTTTAAGTATGTACACCTGGTTTATTTGTTAATTTTGTATGTACCAATAAGTGAAGAAGCTATGTTCTAAAGAGCAATCATTTTCACTTTTAAGTTTTACTCTCACAATAATTATTTGAGTTGACAAGGATACAACATTAAGCAAAGGGGGTTTCCCAACGAAAGGCGTATTTTGGTGGGGTCAAATTTGAGAGGTTTAAGCATCCATTTATTACATATAAACACTTACAGAATTCATGACATAAAGCAACTAAACAAGATATAAAAAATCTATAAGTGGTGGATTATAAACAATTAAATCCATATGTAGGTAAAGCAGTTGCATATCATCCACTTAAATAAAGAAGACAAAAAACATTATAGAAAACAAAGCAGCAAAGCTTATAAAGCAAAAAGGCAATCCAACCATCTCATTGGCAACATATCCAATACTAGATTTTTAATCCACCGTTTTTATTATTTTATAAAAATAAATGGTTTGCTTTGAATTAAGTCATTCTTGAGCTACTTAAGTTGAACTCTTTAAAAGCTTAATTTAAGCCAAATTAGATAAGATCAAACATAAGCTTCACATAGTGAGTTTAATTATGATCAAGGGCCTAATAAATCAGTATGTTTTTATTTAATTTCTATGCAATATGTTACATAAATATTTACATAATCATTGCTACATATATAAATTATGAAAAATAAATAAAATAACACATCTTAAGTCATATATAAAAATGATACTTCTAAATGTATATAGAAAAGGTTATAAATGTATATGAGTAAAATAATTAATAAATTAATAAACAAAACTAATTCTAATGATTATTTACATGATAATTATTTATTTATGTACATTATATATAAATTAATATAACGTTGTTTCTTTTGGTATTTTTCTAAAATATACTTGTATCTTCTAATTTCTTCTTCATTTCTTATTATATTTATAAAAATGTCATCATTCAAACCCAAACAACTTCAACCATCTTAATATCACAAGCTCTCCATTTTTCACATTAATTTATACCATTTTTGAAAATTATCATAAAAGAAAATAATGTCTCCATACTTGATTTAATCACCTTTTTAAAAATAATATATAAGAGGTGGGCCCAGAAGGTGAGTTCAACAATAATTTAGGTCCAATAATACAATAGACCACTCTAATACTCCTTTACACATCGACCCACTCTATTCCCAGTGCAATCGCTTTCACCAAATTTAGCCTTTTTAATCCGTGGGCCTGGGCCCTAGCCCAAACTCACATTTTTTTTCTTTATCTTAAATTTAACTACAAAATACACTTTCCATGTTATGTTTCATATTATACTTGAAACTCACTCCAATCTCACTCTCTATTATCGCATGATATAAGTATATAAATACATGATATGGTAAGAGATAACATGAGATTCGTAAGACATATATGATATGATATAAAATGATATATTGTGATACGAGAGTGAGGGTGAAAAAACTAAGAATTATTATAATGTATGTGTGTGACCACTTGGATGTGTTGATGGAATGGGCAACAGAAGAAAGGTATGCACAAAAAGAAACCAAACATTAATGAAAGTTAACATCTTTATTTAATATAGTTTTTGAACTTTTTTTTGACACAAAGTTATAATTAAATAAAATTTTATAGTGAAACTATATTTTGCTTATGAATTATAGATTTTTTTCTTTGTTAATGCTAGGTACCCTACCATCCCACTTTACCAATAATGCCCACAAAATGGGTAATGTGTTATGGTCCCTCCCTAAAGGCATTCCATATCTATTCGTTTATTGCTCAAATTAACATTTTTAGGATGAGTTTATTTTGAGGTTTTGGACTTTGGGAATAAAAGTAAGAGAATTTTTTTTAAAAAATTTGGTTTAAAATTTAGATATTGAACCTAGAAAAACATGTCAACTGGTTTAGGATAAGTCACCCATGGCTTTTCAAAGTAGATGTCACAGGTTCAAGTCTCACTTAATGCAAAATATTTCAAGTAGGTTAGGATTTTTTGCATGATGGGCGGGCATGGTCACCAGCGCTGTCTGTGTTTGCAGGCGTTGGTAGATTTTCGCCAATAAGTTTACCCGGGTGAGCGGACTTATAGTATACGTTGACGGTTCAAAAGAAACACTAGAAAAATATGATTTCGTAAAGCCTATCAAACCGAAAGATATACAAGATTTATACCATTAATCAAGGCAAATCAATGACTAAAATGAGCCAATGATAAGTTCAAAGGGGAAGAGCAGTTGTCCCAAAAGGCCAAAACCACCCCTTCCCCAATATTTTGTTTACAACTCTTGCACAAATTTTTTTAATTAAAATCTATGTTTTTTTTATTCAGATCGTATTATATGGTTGCAATTCTACCATGTTTTTTTTCATTCCGTCTGCGGTAGTCCGCTGAGAATTGAAAAAAATAAAATAAATAAGAAGCCCATTCCACTCCTTTGTCCAACTCTCCTAGATACACTTCTACACTTTTGTCTTAGCATGTTGAACATGGATGACAACTATATTAACTTGAAAAATGAAAAACAATGGATTATTATCATCTCTCGTTATTATTATAAGTTTGACTATTTTAATATAGGTATACAAATCGAAAATGTTTGCGATCATTTTAAGAATCTAGCAGGTATCAAATGCTTATCTTAATTATATTTTAGTAAATATATAAAAAGAACTTCCTCAATAAAATGTCCAAGAGTCTCTAAAGATGTGTTAATGGACATGTAAGAGTGGTACCAAAATGTAAATGGATATATGGAATCACTTTAAGCACCAATAATTGTTTTGAACCAATCAAACTTCAACCACTTATTCAAAAACAAAAAGGTTAGAAACCTTTATTAACTTAGATACCAACATGTGTCCCTCATTTTCACCATGATTTACACTTTGGCTTTTCATGTTACCGAAACTTTTGGCTTCTAGTTTCTCACACTCCACAAGTGCTTTGCAACCTATATTATTAGTTTCTTAAACAAATATCATACACAATGTTTAGAAACATACCGTTGATAAGGTGTTTCATCTCTATTCAAAAGATCGAGAGTTCAAAACCTACTATATGCAAGTATAGGTAGCTAAAATAATTTTAAAGGAGTTATGTGCCATAGACCGGTTTGAGTGGACCACTTTCTGAACATGTTGGTCGATTAGTATGATTTACATCTCTTGTGATTGGTCTAAAACAGTCGATCACGAGTGTGTTAGGTTTAAAGGGTTTCAACTTTTTGAGGCTCCGTAGATTTAATCAATTTTCTTGCACATAGTATCCCCTAGGATAGATTTAATCAACTTTTTGGTCTAAAGCAGTCGACCACGAGTATCTTCTCTAAACCTTACCAATAGTCATGTTATGAGTGAAATTTTACTAGATACAACTATTGATATTTATTTGCACATAGTGTATCAACTATATTTTTAATGTATTCTCTATTGCCGCACTTAATTTCAAGATGAAATAATGTTTCTATCGATTATAAAACTTGCACATAACAAAGAAGACCCGCACTTCTGGTAGCTTGCAAACCTTTACAAAATTTCAGTCGAAATTGGTTCAACAGACAAAACTATAGGGACCGAAATGAAATTAAAACCAATTTGATCCATAGATAGATTCCGATGCTGATTTGATTCCTAAATTCTAAACGTACCAAATCGTTGAAAAGGTTGTAGGAGTTTGTTATGAATTGTATATATTACTAATTTGTACTTTCACGTACATGTAATCCATCAAGATTTAACTCAAGACTTATTCAAACAAAAAAGCATAAAAATGATCATTTTTAGTTATGTTTAGAATAGAGTTGATAAAAATTTATATCTATAGTCATAAAATTTGAGAAGAAATTCCGTAAGTTATTACATGAAATTCCTATGTTCATGTGATGTCAAATCTTGAAATTTTAAAATTGATAGAATAAAATTAAAATTAGACAACTTATCATGCGGACAAATGGGATCTAATATTCATCCGTTTTACGATTAAAAATGATAAAACAAAAATAGAAAGATCAGAGGAAATTTTTTCAAAGTGAAAATTGGGACTCTGGAGATGAGAAAATTCATGTTTGAGATGTTAAGATGTATATATCATATAATCAAGTAACTTTAAATGGATCATAAGTTATGTCTTGAACGAATTTTATTCTTTCTTACATTTATATATTCGATTGATTATATGCAACGTACAATTAACTTGTTATCTTTTACATGAACTTTGTATCATACACAAACAAATACTAAAGGACATTTCTAAATTACAAATTCTAAATACCCAATAACGTAAATCAAATATATCAAAGCAAATAGTTTCATATATTTTATAACTATAAAGGACATACTTTCCTTACATACATATACACTATAATATACACAAAATATAATTACTCACTTAAGATCAACATTTTACACAGCACCAGTGACCAGACACATAATTACAAAGTGCATAATGACCCCCACATAAATCAAAGTTTTACATTTCACACACAAAACTTAACCTTGCAGTCTCAAATCGTTATAAAACTTCATAATAAACCTCTCAGCAGCCTCATCCACATAACTATCCCCCTCCTCATTACTTAACGGAAACGGAGAGTCCGTTATCTTCAACTGTCTAACCAATGGGCTTTTCTCAAGCTCAACCAATGGGCTTCTCTCAAGCCCATGGCCCACAGGTGACGCAGAGGCGTTGGTAAAAAAATTCAGCGCCTCTATCACTGCGGGGTCCACAAATATCTCTTCACCACCGTCATTAGCAGCGCACTTCTTTCGTTGTTTCTTGACGGTGGCGAACATAAACTCGTGGTGTTTGGTTAGTGGTGGTGGCTGGCGGTGATTGAAGGCGGTGGCGGACCGATGGTGGAGCATGAGGTTTTGTAGGGCTTTTCCGGCGATCTTGCTCCGCTTGATCATCAAGTTGAGATCTAAGGATAGTTTTGTTTTGGACATGTTTTTTCTGATTATCAAGAGGATTAATTGTATCATGCTCCATAGTTTCTTTGTGGGTACTTGTAGATTTTGCTCCATTGTTGTTTTTATGTGAGATTTAAAGTTTTTGGTCAAGAAATTTAGAAGAAATATGGTGGTTTTTGATGCTCCGGTGGGAAATGGAGGTGATGGTATTTAAAGGCGGAATATTGAGGATTTTTTGCTTTAACGGTTAAGGTGAAAGTGACATAACATTGTAGGAAACACTTTAATAAAATGCTTTTGTACCATAATGACTATGTGTTACATAACTTTTCTTTTATTAAAAAATATTTAGATTTAGGTAAGTTTACAACGAGTAGAGAGATAAATCATGAATCTTTTCATTTTGGTATTTGAACTTTGTTACGTATAGATTTTTTGAGATTAACTCGAGTCACGTAATAAAAATTAAATAATATCAAACATGCATCTTAAGAAAACGCGTGATAGAAACTAGGGGTGTCATTCGGGTTTTTTAATCGGGTTTCGGGTTGTTCGGGTCGGGTTCCTCGGGTTTTTAGGTGTAGGAAATCAACCCGAAGACCAAACCAAATAAGCAACATTTAATCGGTTTTCGGGTCTCGATATTCGGGTTTATTCGGGTCGGGTTAATCGGTAATCGGGTTTAGCTAAACCATTGAGCTTTAAATTATTCGTTATCTCACATGTTTGTGTAAACAATATATATATATGATCAAAATACATGTATGAGATTTAACATGTGTTATCAATATATAA
>BJCM01066536.1:0-18937 GCA_018326385.1 Flaveria bidentis | reverse complement strand
ATTTTATCTCTATAAAAACACAAGACATACGAATAAATAAGCACGTTTCCACGTTACGCGATAAAATTTCTTAATTAATATTTAAAACATGTAAACACATAAACATAACATCATAATCACATTATCAATTAGATTATCACCCATTTAACATTATTAATTGATATTAGGTCACCAACGTTAAACGACAACTAGTGTGTGCTCACGACACGTGTATGCAAAACTTAACGGAACTAACGGAGTTGGATAACGAAAATTTACCGGATGTCACACTTTTACTATTAATATGTAGAACACTTGAAATCAAACTTGGATTTTTGAGAGTCGTGAATATCGATATTATTCGGTGGTTCACTCGAATAAATCAATCGGATACAACTCAAACGAAATCAAAATTTAGTATGTTGTGTTGTGTGAATTTCGTGAACCAGATGAAGAAGAATTCGAGAGAAAAGAAGTGACTAAAATTGATGATCCAATTCGATTTTGAGGGAGAAACGGGAAAAAACTGTCATTTGGCAGTTTTATTATTTTTATCTTTTATTTTAAATAACCATTAAAAATAAGTATTTTTCCACTCGAATTTCAAATGTGAAATTCTGGAAAATCGATTCGAAATACTTTTTTAATGAAACTATTTTTACCAAAATAAAAAAAAATCAAGTTGACCTGACAGCTCGACCCCAGCCAGGAGTTCTGCTCTTTGAACCCCGCTACTAGAGGTATTGCCCCCGAACCCCCGTCTCCATTACTTAGAGGCTTCGCCCCTAAGAAGATTTTCAATATCAAAGATCATAATAAATCAAACAAACTTCCACTCTGCACCTCTTAACTTGTTTGATTGATATTAAGATCAAATTGGTTTTTTATTAATCCAATAATACTAAAATATTTAAAATAATTTGGTAGTGTATTTTTTAGAGACTCTTAAAACTTTCTTGAAGCACCGAAGAAAAAGTTGTTTCACCTCTAAACTAGTAAACTGTGGTGGTGATCTTGACATTGGCTATGGAAAAAGTAACATTGACTAACTAATTTTATAAGTAAGAAAAACTTACCCTAAGAAAACAGAAAACGTTAATAGTAATACGGTTTAAACTAAGTTAATACGGTTGTTTGTGTTTAAAGTATAAGATGAGATGAACAAGTTCTTTCACCTCTGATTCGACATAATACTTTTATATAACAAATCCGAAGAAAATGTCAATAGCAAGTTTAAACTGACATCTCAGTTTAGTATTTATAATAATACGACTACACACTTCTTATAATTTTTTAAACAAAAGATTCTTAATAGTTTTACGCAAGATGCTTGATGGAGATGACAAAAGTCAGGTTCATCCCCTTCGATTTCAATATTTTATTCTCATTTGTATTTTTAACATATGTTTTTTTGATTAAATTACTCTCTTGGTCGGACTAAATCATGTTCAAGATTCCATAACTTAAAGGTGTGATTAGAGGTGTAAACAAGCTGAACCGCTAGTGTACCAGTTGGGATCGATTCGCTAAAAACTCAAATTGAGACGAGCTTAAACATTTATTTTCTCTAGCCAAGTTATCGCTATTATCCACCCAAATATAACAAGTGTATGATTCATAATGATGACATTTTTTAATTAATAGTCTAATTATATCATTTTAAAGGATGAAGCTGCAATTTAACAATTATATTCAACCTCTAAAAACTTCCCTCGTTCAAAAAGGTATATATATATATATATATATATATATATATATATATATTAAATATTACAATTTAGTTTGGTTTAACTTTGATTCATGGAGACGATGGATCTAGTTGGTTGTTCAAGATAATGGTCAATTTGATCCGCAAAAATCGTATAGTTTAGGTAATACTAGCTTGTTTTTAACAATGAATATATAATCTCAAAAGAAAACTCACAATTAAGAAAACTCACAATTGACAAAACTTACTGGTTCAACCCTAAAAATTTTAATCTGAGTAAGATATAAACTAAAATCTTCACTTATTTGTATGTTATATATACCTCACCTTAATAACTTAGTTTAAGGATCATTGCTTAGGTAAAACTAGCTAGCCCTATAAATTATGATATTTCATTTAACTAATGAGCCTAACTTACCTAATAGAACTTGACCTTTTTTTAAAAAAAAAGCCAGAAAAAAACATCTGAAAATATGATATTGAGCTATTTTATAAATTTAGTACGCCCAATTTAATAATTAATAATATTTTATGTCAATTCATGAATGCCTCAATTTTATTCTCACTCCACATAGAACGTTAAGGTCTTTGGGTTCTTCTGTTCTCCGATAAAATGCATCTTGTAAAGTTCGGTTTCATGATTTTCTATGTTGATGCAATGGTTTAAGAGTAACTGGTGTATCTAACTAGTAATCAAGACTTTATGGAGTGTGATCTTCAAATAAAGATTCGATTAAGACCAAAATTTTAAGCTCTAACAGTTAAATTTTACAATTCAAATCATTGTCTCACTTATTTGAATACCAAATCTATCTATATAATAAAGGGAAGTTTGATTTTAGTAATCCAAAGTATAACCTAATATTCGAAAATAATCCATACTATCAATTTGGTTTATAATAATTCAAACTTTCATTTATTTGTCAATAACAATCATAATAGCATAATAATCATTAATTTACACTTGATTTTCTTTTCATGACGTTATACGTTTCCTTATTTCGTTCACAATCATCAACATGAGCAAAATCAAGTGAAAATTAAGTGTAAATAAATAAAAGATCATGCTCTTAAAATTGTTCCTAACAACAAAACTAAAAGTTAGAATAATTATCAGTCAAATTGATGGTATAAATTTGGTCAATAGATCATAGTAGTAGATAATAGGTTGAATTATTCAAATCTAATATGTCTATCATAAAAGAATGTTTAGGGGTGGCACATGATATCTTTTAGACCTTTTTATATCATTTTTTCACCTCAAATAGTTCTATACTCATTTAAGCATTCACATCATTTTATATGTATATGCGTATGCGTATGCGTATGCGTATGCGGCATGCGCATGCAGCATGCGCATGCGTATGCGCATACGTTGATCATGCGTAAAAATAGGCTCTTTTAAATATAAACTGATACTTGACAGAGATTGACCTTAATTTTTGTTTATTGTCATAGCGAAATATACAGTCAAAGAAAACTATCTTCTTTTAGACTTAAAAGAAATATTTTGATAGGTTATATCGTGTGCTAGATATTAAATGGGTGTAAGGATAATAGTATGAAAAGGTTAAGATCTAAATAATATACACCAAAAAGTTATATGCAATAATTAGATCAATTTTGAATTATTTTGACCATGTAATCAAATATAAAGATATAGTATTGAATTGGGTTAGATTGGGCTATAAATGTAACATCTCCGATTAGGTGTTGATTATTACTTATTTAATACTAACTTTAGTAAACCCGTGTATTATACAGATTGAAAAAATAAAATATTAAATACAATAAAATTTTATGAAGTATAAAATGATAATCTAAAATAAGATATGATTAAAATTACATATAAGTAATAAAATAACAATATTAATTTTGAATCTCTTGTTTTTAAAAATAATTAAACATTTTTTTTTCAAAACAAACCATATTAAAATGTTAATTTTTAATTTTTTTTATTATAACTCCTAATTGTAATTATTTTTAGTTTATAAAAAATTATTTTTTAAAAATACCAATTTTAAAATATATTATAATCTAAAAAAGTTAGATATTTTAGGAAAAAAATTAATTGCATAAAAATTTATTTTCTAAAAATAACATAAATAAAAAGACATCTTTCTTAATTTATTAAAAAATTAATCTAAAGAAGAATTAAAATTATATAATATTTTTAATTTAAGTAATTATTTAAGATGAGAGATATACGAGAAAAATAAACTTAGGGGGTCTTGAAATGTGCCAAGTGTCCCCTGAAGTTACTCTTTTAGTATTATATATAAATAAAAAGGACTAGGTTAGAGTCCATATATTATATGGATAGAATAAATAAAACATATTAAAATCATTAGTTTTATGAATAATTTATTTTCTAGATGTCATTATCTATTGGTGAAATAAAGATATATAATAAATATTTAAAAGTTATAACACATAATGAATTAGAATATATAACTCTATATCTAATATGTATTAATAAATTATTAAAATAACTATATTTATATTATAGATGTTTAATAATTTAGTTTACTTATTTACAATAATTATCATTTAATACGAAAGAGACAAAAAACACAAATATAAATATATTTGTTTTAAAATATTTTAGTTAAAAAGGAAAGTCAAATCAATTGTTTTTATAATTTTAGTATTTGAAATATTTACAATACTTATTTATTTTTTTATATCAAATAAAAATAAATATTAGTATTCATACATATAGCTACATGGTTGTTTGACAATCTCTGAATCAATAAGTACTAAACTAGAACAATGTCAGGCTGAATAAAAGAATCGTCATGTATTCTACGTGTGACACATCAGCGTCACATCAGCTTTTTCATTTTCCCAGTTTCCTCCGTTTTATATGGTATCATATTGGTTTTTCCCGTTTCTCCATTTTTGTTTCAAAAATTGGTTGGGTTGTGTACCAGTGAAAATTCACCGCCTAGTAGCTCCACGGAAGCGGGGAGAACTGCTCCAAGTTGGCCCTGATTTTTCCGAGCATTGCCCGACGTTTCTCATCTCCACTCCATGAGGCCAAATGTTGGGTCAGTAAATGTTGAGCAAATAAGTGTTATTTGGTTGAACGACTAAATAACTATAAATAACTACTAATCTACCCCTCTAAACTATTTTGTACAAAAAAAATAATAATCCAAAGTTAAAACCCTAGTACGTGGAGCAAGAGAGAGGGTAGGAGGATGACTTGCATACCTATAGTGGTGGTCGGCGGCGGTGAGATGGTGATATCAGCAGAGAATGTGGCCGATATAGGGGCGTCGGCGAAAAGGGCCGCCGATATGGGGGCATCGGCGGAAGAGGATCGCCGAAGTGGGGCACTAGCAGACGGTCAGTGGTGGGGGCGGGGGATTGAGGGAGATTGTAACGTAGGGCAAACGGGGTAAAGTTTGTATATGCTTCATTCAACACGTTTTAATCACTTAATAGTTAAATGCCAAACTGAACCATTAAAAGGTATCATTATAACGAACTAAACACATCATCATTAAAAACTTAATGATACTCTACATCCTTCCATGCGATTTTCAAAAGAATATCACTTTATTTTTCTTAATTAGGAGTCATTAACGTTTTGTGTTTTTTGACGTGTCAAATTTGTCACAAGCCATACTTTACACTTTTTTTACTTCTATACATACAACCATGGGAACCATCCCAACTCCACTCTCCACCTTTAACCATACCCCTCAACGTGTGTGCGTTTTAATTAACGGTATCGGTCAAGTTTAATTGTTCAAGCCGTGAGAAGGTTGCTGCTTTATGACATTGAGATGAGTTAAAGCCGAGAAAAGCAACCTTGTGCACAAAATGTAAGGTAAGGTCGTGGCTTGTGTACAATCATATCGCGAGGCAATCCAACAGCTCCCCTGCCCCTATTCAAAGCAAGAGGTAAGTTAACCAATGAATATGCTCTTTTTCTGGGTTCAATTGTTTGTTCTGCAATAAGGATTTTTGAGACAATTTTACACCTTTAAAGTTGCAACATCTGTTTAATTACTTTAGTCACATACAAGGATTGTATTTATTAAGTAGTTTTTTTGATAAGTTTATGGAAGTGTCCGACTGTCCGTTGTGTTCTTTTGACTTTTACCTATTATTAATATAATTAAATAAATTATAATTTTTGTGCTTGCATTTTATGACTGGGTTAACGCATATTATCCTATTAATCACATTGTGTACCATTAGTGATTATTTTTAATAAAATGTTGTGAGCTTCATATGGTAAATCAAGAAAGATATTTGACATCTAGTCATTAGATATTATAAAATGTTACATGGGTCACCATTTTAATCATGCTAATTTAGGTGGTCATAATGATGACACTTTTACTCACATGTTCGTAAAATTTTATGTTAAGGTGGATCAGTTTGACTTTAAAATCTATATAACTTTATTTTTATTTCAAGCTTTTGATAAGAAAATATTTCTTCAATATCATTTAAGTTTCTAGGCTCTATAGATTAGTTTGGAAGTCAATAGATAGCTTGGAGTTGTACCTTAAGTTCAGTTTCTTCTATATTTCTCTTTACAAACATTTTGGTAAAGAACAAACGAATTCATATAAAATAAATCATATATTGGTTAGCGACTATTTTATACTCATAGATATGAACACATATTTACTTGCACTTATACTGGGTCGGCCCAAAATTTAGAAAGGAAGCATCGGGCTTTAGCCTTTTAGGCTCTCAAAAACTTAAGCCCATATTGTGTAGGGTCTGGCGGTTTGCTGGTCTGACCCAATTTAGTAAAATTATATCCAGCCCAAAAGTTACTAGCCTTGATTAGAGATTAAAGGATTGTTTGGTTATTTTTTAAAGATTAAATGCTAAACCAATAAAAAATCTAAATCGTTAAGTGTTAAACCATTAAAAACTAGTGTATCGCTTAACTATTGAAGGCAAATGTCTGATCAATTGAGCTCTTAATCATTCAACCTTAAACTTCTTAATCATTTAACACTAAACATCTTAACCATTCAAAAACAAATGTTTAAACCATTCAAACATTTGCTCACGAAACAAACAATTTGAACCATTAAATAGTAAACCATTCAAACGTTTGAACCATTAAGAGGTTGATTCAAATGTTGCCAAACAACCCTTAAAGGTGGGAAAAAACTTGTTTTAAACAACCATCTACAAGAACCGGTACCTATACGAACCAATGTAGAACCAACATAAACCATACATTTGTAACTAATTTATTTCCTCGTGTAACGATCCGGGACCAAATTGGTCAAAAACCACTCAAACTAAAAAGAAAAACGCGTCAAAAACCGATCGACCTGACCGAAACCAGTTGTGACATGAAACCAGTACTATACAAACCGGTTTGTACCAGAATCAATTTATACAAAACTGGTTTTTTTTCATTTATGCACCTCTAGGCTTGGTCTTTCAATATAATCGATGAACCTTCATACTAAGCGTCAACATTCAAGAAAATCAATCATCAAGCTTTACGCTTCTAAAAGCTTTGAGCGACCACTATACTTAATGGGACATTTTACAGAAGGCACATCATGTGGCACAATGGTACGAGGGTGCATCGGCTTAGGTGTCGTGTGAAGGCACGCAATGGTTTGCGTATAAAGAAAACATTTTTACATGGTTTATTAATGTTCTTGGGACAAAACACAACAGAATTCATTTGCATAATCCGACATATGCCCAATTAGCTTACATATTGATCAGCTATAATCTTCTCAAAATATATAACCTATGAAATAGAAACAACAAATGAAATGCAACGAATGGAAATTAACATGGTAAAAACATATACCCGTAAACTTGATAAGATCGTGGATTAGTAAAAGTCGGGTGTCCCATTGGTGGTAGGAAGCCTTTGACGTCTCTCCACATAAGCTGATGGAAACCATCCATTTCTACCTCTGCATTCTCCCTCAGACCATCCTGTAGGGCTCACCTGAGGAGAATACCTTTTTGCTTTCAGAAACTAACACAACTAAAAATTAGATGTAAGAATGTGAGAGGGTTGACGTGTCAGGCAGTGGGTCAAACCAGTTTGGGTTGAAGCAGATCACCTATGTAGTACTGGACAAAATGAGCAGAGGATTGGTTGGGCTGACCCTAAAACACCTTTGATGCATTGATTATGATAAAATAATATAGAATTAAACATTTTAATACAAATCAATTAAAAGATTATATACATTTAAAACTTCGGATGACTTTCAACCAGTTTGAACCTATTAGACTAGGTTATTATTAATGAATAGTTTAGGGTTAATTATGTAATATTGTCCTCTATATAAAAGACCCTCTATTGTAACCCTAAACACACAATTACTCAACACAAATACAATTATAAAGTTTAATTGAACCATTCCCCTCTTAGCTAGAAAGATTATTTGACCT
This sequence comes from Flaveria bidentis, assembly GCA_018326385.1. NCBI lineage: Eukaryota > Viridiplantae > Streptophyta > Magnoliopsida > Asterales > Asteraceae > Flaveria > Flaveria bidentis. The sequence continues at coordinate 10,842 of BJCM01066536.1, read as the reverse complement.
GTTTGGTGTTAAACACAGCCCAAATTGACCCCCTCATAGAGATGGAAAGTTTTTATTAACCTTTCGTACTACAACATAGTCACCAATTGCCAAGCTTAGTTCCTTATCAGATGACGCTTCAAACCCATGCATTGCCTGCATAACATTAACACAAATCAATTAATTACGCAGGTCCCACTACATTTAGGTCTCACATGACATTTCAGAAAGGGAATTCACAATAATGGTCCATCCCATGAGAACTGCAACACTTTCCATCTTATGATGTCCCCCCATGAAATTTGCACCATTCATTTTTTGTCAGTGGGTTAAACCTATTTGTTTCACTAGTCATCATTAAAAGTAAATTAGTGGTATTGATTTGGATCCACAAGTTTCTTTCATTATTCATCATTTAAGAGTATTTGATATTTGACAAACAGTTGATATGGTAGCATGGTGCAATTAGAGAAATGAGAGCTTACCTCAGCCAAAAAGTACTTAGTTTTATCCGACACGAGATTAGATGGCACTGCAGGTGGGGCAGACTCTCTCCTTTGTTTATCAGAGACCATCTATCAAGGAGTTCACAACATCAGACAAATAGGGCATGCAATAACAACCAACTGCGAATAGTAAAAGTGGCCAAATGGGCGAGTTGGGTTACTGTCAAAATGGGTTCGGGTCAAAACAGGTTGGATTGGGGCGACCCATGGACACCTTTTGGTCCACTATTTTGAATGTTATTATACTACCATTTGAATTAATATCAAATCACAAAGCGAGAAACTATATTATTACAAAGATATACCAACTTTCTTTAATAAAGTAATTTAGGAGGCTCATACACTTTGGATTACTTTAAACATGTTCAACATTTTTCTTATTTTATTAAATCCTTTAGCTTGACCCATTTGATTTGTTAGAGGCGAGGCACGACACAAATAGAGCCACTTATAGATAAATGGGTCAAATCGCCATCTCAAGCAGATTGTGAGCACCAACCTCAGCTTCTATCTGGTGTAGAATAGCAGCTACTCTCTCATGATATGTTCTTTCTCCTTCAACCTTCAATTTCATTAAAAATTTCTCTTAGAACATTAAAAAAATATTCTTTCAAATAATAAAAGCCATAAAGATCATATGCACACGAACCATTGCAACAAGTCGCTGGAAAGTAAGCCTTTGCTGCTGTGATTCAACAGCAGCCAGTGCAGCAGATGCTTCTTTACCTAGTACAGCCATGTTTGCTTTAAGTTCCTGCATTCTAGCTTCAGCTGCATGCAACTTGGTCACATTTTCAGGTATTGGAGCTTCTCTAACCTTTGTTTGTCTTCTAGAAACTTCTGATGCCTGTTCGCTTTCACATTCGGTTATAATCCATTATCAATGTGATAACAAAAGTTTAAAATCACTTAAGCATTTTAATAGAAGTGGCAATTTCGGAACATCCACTTATGTATTGATCGACCCATTTTGTATATCAAGGGAGTACCTGGGTCTCTGCTTCCTGCCTCATTCGACTATAACGTTGAGCAAGATGGCGGGCATCCTCTAAAGGAGCACCATTTATCATTGCCCTCAAAGGTTCTAAAATCTGAAATTTTGAGAAAACTTTAAGTCAACAGCGATTAAAATGAATTTGATGAATGGCAAAAGCTTAAAAACTAGCCTTTTATAATTACAACATTTTCAGAGGCTCTTGGTATTATTTTATACTCCACAAAAAAGATTCAGGATGGATGAAATAACCTGTGTAAATAGCAGTCTTGTGAAATCTTCTTGCTCCTTTTCCACATGTTTACGTGCATCACCATATATAGATGCTGCCTTGCCCAATATTTCATCACTAGCATTATCCACTCCATATTTGCAGCATTCTTCAGACAACTTGGTTCCTAATTTGATAATATAAGAAGGTACCAATAAAACAAATATAGCATAATTAATGTTAAAAAAATAATGTAATATAGTAGTTTGGACTTTTCACCTGCTTCTATATGTTTATATCCTATGGCTGTAAAAGCTTCTGCTGCTTTCACCAATTCTCTTTGAAAATCCTGGAAAAACAAAGATTAATTAGGCAAACAATAGATATGTTACAGGAAAATTAATAGATAATGTGATTAGCATATGCATTGTTACCTTTCCTGAACGAGTTGATCGGTAGAGCTTTTCCAACTGCTGGTGTCTTTGCAATTCCAGCTCATCGATAACCATTACATCTGAATGTTCATACCCACTCGCACTGAACTGCTTTATCACAGCCTGAAACAACCAATATCCAAAATGTTAAATAACATATAGGCATGTCCAGAATTGAGAATACACCTACTTACATATACATTATACATCTTTATAATTAAATCAGGACAGCAATAGCCAAGCCATAAATCTCAAGTTGATAATGCAACACTAACATGCTTCATGCTTGTATTATTCCATTTGAGAATAAGCGTGATGATTACAAAAGAATTAAGGATTTTGCATTAAATCATCGTATCCAACCTAAAGGGTGCTTAAACTTCAACCATTGGTATGGTTCTGTTAGAAGTAGAATAATTCATACGATCTATGTTTAGTGCTACTATAAGGACACTGACAAGACTATACAAACACCAAGAACTATAGTCAAGTGCTCAACTATCAAAATTATGGTGATCACCAGATGAACTGTTGAAGTATTATTACTGTAAATCCCTCTCTGTCCCTAAAAGCAAGCTAAACACGGATGGATGTCATGTGCTAATTCCAACCTTAAACTTGACTAGTGCCTAAAGAATACAGTGATACCAAAAACTAAAGCAAAGGTCTGTTCAAGGAACATAGAAAAATACTACAAAATAGAAAGGAACACAATTGATAATGTTGGAAGTTGAACCAAATACACACAAACCTTAAACCTAAACCCCCAATTCTCCTCGTAACAAAACTTCCTGCTTTCAAACTCATTTACACTACTCTCTAAAACCCAAATCGACAAATCAAAGTCGATTCCAATAAGCTCATAACCATGGAGGATTTGGGGGCGTTTGTTAAGAAGTCAAGCGCTGTGAGTACATTATCATCCAATCATAACAAAACCCTATACGTAAATCTCAATTCCACTTCGCAGAAACATGAACTAACATCTAAATTTCCACTTAACTCCACAAACCATACATATACGTAGTTTGAAGATTGAAGTGAGTAAGATTGTTGAATCGGAAGATTGAAATACCTGTTGTTGTTTGGCAACTTGATCTCGAAACTTGCTAGCTTGCTTCCTTAGAGCGTCCATGATGATGATTGCTAACTAAGGATCAAGAATCGAGATTTGTTCCCCAAATTTCGTATGAAGCTGAAAATGATGAATGTTCATCACAGATCTTGACACCCTATGAAACGAAAAACAAGCCTAATCTTTTTTGTATGTGCAAAAAGGGTCCTTTGATTTCATACTCCTTGTGTTTTGTTTTGGTTTTTGAAAACATACTAGAATTAAACCTCATGCGATAAAGTCGAGGGTAAAATTATGTCAAATAGTATTAATATCATGTCATCGTCAACTATCACCGATATTAAAGTTGTGGTGTGTTAATACAAAAAAATTTGACTTAAACATAAATTATAGAAAAGTATAAATACATCAATCTAGGACTAGCATGTTGCGGTAAGCCTGTCAAACGAAAAAATAGATGTAAAAACGTTGAACCATTTATGTACGTTGCACCGTGTCAGATCACATAGTTTATAACAAAACGTAATAATGTTAAACCATACATGCATGTTGTGTCGTGTTAACTTGCAAATTTTGAAACAATATGTAAAACAATTTTTTCGAAAGATGAAAAATATAAAAGACTAGTATCAAAAGTAAAAAGTTGTGATGTTAAAATGCAAAAGATTGACAATTTTTAGGTTAAAAGTAAAAAAAAACAAATTTTATGATGTTACAATGCAAATAATAAATGTTTTAGGTTAAAAGTAAAAATTTATTTTTTTATTAAAAACACCCTAAGCATAAGGTAGCGACGTAGGCCTGTAAATGAACCAAACGTTCATGAACTGTTCGGCGGGAAGTTCGTTTATTTAGGAAATGAACGAACATGAACAAAAATTTGTGTTCGTTTAATTAAACGAACAAACATGAACACGTGCTTTGTTCGTTCGTTTACGTTCATGAGCGTTCATTTATGTTCATTCGTTTACGTTCATGAACGTTCGTTTATGTTCGTCCGTTTACGTTCATGAACGTTCGTTTATGTTCGTTCGTTTACGTTCATGAACGTTTGTTTATGTTCGTTCATTTACGTTCGTTCGTTTACGTTTGTTCATTTAAGTTCGTTTATTTATATATATTAACATATAAGTTTAATGAGATTTTAATTTCAACTAATACACTTAAAAATTCCAAAATGATCATTTAAGGGTTTTTTTCAGTTTTATTTGTTTTGTTATGGTTATGTTCGTTTATTATTGTTCATTTGTATTTGTTTATGTTCGGGAACTATTCATTTAGTTTTTTAACGAACAAAAATGAACGAACACGAGCATTATTATTTTCTTAATGAACAAACACAAACAAAAAATCATGTTCGATAATGCATTTGCATCCGTGTTCATGTTTGGTAAAAATTAAATGAACAAACACGAACATGTTGTTATTCGTGTTCGTTTAGTTCATTTGAAATTAGTCAAGATCTGGGGCTATTTCAGTTATGGTTGGGTCAAGAGTACAATTTTGGTGCTTTAAATGTGTGGGCTTTGTGGGAGAGTCTAAAGAATAGATCTTTTGACAATTTGGGATTTTATGTATCTATGGTGTTGAATTATATTTTGTTAAAAGTACACCCGTTTATTCCTACTTTATTTAATAGATCTCTTCCTCGTATCACATCTATTATATTATTTGTTTTTTTCCTAAGATTTGTATTACAAAGTTATCTTTTGTGTATATTTGTTTATAGTGTGTATCAAAATACTCTAACTACGTGCAATTTTTCGTCTTCTTTTCTTGTACATAAATTTTTTGTGTGCTTCTAAAACTCTTTAAAAGATATATCACTACATTTATATCTATTGTCTACCTGATATCTATGTAAAAAGGGTGTCTACTTTTATCACCCCACAGAGAACAAATACTCCTTCCTATTTCATACCTTTTTACTCACAAAAGCATTGCCTAATTAAATTTATATTGTTTGTCTTAAAACTTGATGGAGAAGTCACTCTAAATGTTTGGTTAGAGATTTATTATACGTCTCTTATGACATCATATGATCATATAGGGTCGATAACATTAAAAACGAGAAATTTCAGGAGGACTGACAGAGGGTTATATTTCTCATATAGTCTTATATGATATGTATAGGGTTATACGACGCGCATAACAAATTTCGACACTGACTATCGAATCTCACCCGAAACACTATAGGTATAGTCTTTGGGCTCAGGCCAGTTCGGTCCAGATTAGTACTCCAATACTTAACCTATGCTCACTCTTGTAAGCATCTCACGTTTGCCCGGGCCGGGCCGACACCATTTTGAAACGCACAAAATCAATCGGATCCGGCCCTTAGTTTTTTAAAATGTTACAAGTTATTTTGAACAGCACACCCTCCCTCACTCCATAGTCCATACCCTGAGCATATGCAACCTGACAAAAGTGCCAGTGACACTATTTTGGTATTTCATTAAAAGTTTGAATCTTTATTACACGAGATACATCTGGTGGTTGTTTACTCAAGGCCCTACAAGCGATTTACGGAGCGACAAAGAGAGAAGACAACCACCCCTAAATCCCCATTTTCTATATCCACAATTCAATCATGCCATCGGGTGCTAAGAAGCGAAAAGCTGCCAAGAAGAAGAAGAAGGTTCATGACTCTTCTGCAACTAACCCTCATCAAGGTACCCTCTAATTCTTTATATTTTGCTTTTATAACACGATTCCCACCTTTTATTATGCATTTTGATTCGTGGGTGTGGCCCAATTTCGCATAAAAGTTATTAATTTATTGCAAAAAGTTAAGGGTTTAGTGTTCGCGCATCTGTCGCTTAATCATACATCTACATCTAGTAGTTTTTGAATAATATGATTTTTTGGGATGTGGGGTTTTGCTTATCTGTATTGGGTCGTCAGTTTGAGTTCAATTTGTAACGCTTTTGAGCTGTTTAACTACTACACTCATCGAATTTGAGCTATTTAGGGCTTTTCGTTGCTCATTTCCTGGTGGGTGTGCTCATAGATCTTGTGATTGATTAATTGATTGATTGATTTATTGATTGATTGATTGATTCTTACTTGTGTCAAATGGATAATACGATTGCAGGAGAGAATGATGGTGGGGAACTTAGTTCTCCAACGCCTCAGGATCCAGTGGTGGAGGTTGTAAAGAGAGAAGATAGTTCATCTGAAAAGGTGTTGAAAGATGCTAATGAGGAAGAGGGTAACGTAGAGATTGAAACAGTGTCGAAGTCGAAGAATTCTAGTTCGAGTTCTAGTGATAGTTCGGATGATGAGTCTCGTGTGGTTGAGAAGAAAGTAGTAGTTCTTGAATCTGCTCCAGTTGAATCAGTTCCAGCTGTTGAATCTTTACCTGAAAAGATTTCCCCAATTGTTGAGCCAGTTAAGCCTGTTAATTCGTTGTTGGAAGAAGTATCACAAGTGTTTGATGAAATAAAGAATGAGGAGAAAAAAGATTTAGTCGTGAACGAGGAGAAGAAAGATTTAGTTGAGAATGAGGAGAAAAAAGATTTAGTTGTGGAGGAAACACCCGTGGTTGAAGAACAAGTGACAGTTGTTGATTGGGAGACTGTTGTGAAGGGGATACCCGTAGTTGAAGAAGAACATACAGTTGTTAATTGTGAGACTGTTGTGAAGGATGATTTCCCAAACACTAGTGTAGTTGCTGAATCAATTATAAAGGAAAATGATGAGGAGACATTGCAGCCGGTGGATGAAAAGGCTTCTTCAGAGTCAACGGATCATGTATCATCTTCTGCACCTCCAAAAGACGAGATTTCTGACGTTAGTGGGGCAGATCGTGCAAATGAAATTGAGACAATTGAACACTCTGATAGACAGGTATAATCTTTACCGTTTTAAAATATCATCCTTTTTTATTTGTGATCATTTAATGTGTTTTGGGTAACATTAACTCAAAAAGTATGCGTGCTTTATAAAATTGTGCAAAATGTATGCAGGCTCCAGCAGCTCCACTTCCAGTAGCAGTGCAAAACAGAACATCCTGGAAGAGTTGCTGTGGAATATTCGAGTTGTTTTCAGGATCCGGGCGGTAATATCAGGTGGGTTATCTTCCAATTATCTTAAAATGGTTCTTTTTACGTTTTTAACTTTTTATTTGGTTGTCAAATGTTAAAAGATTGTTATAATGCATTTTCCACTGTAGGATCACTAGTTTTGATGTGAAACAGTGAAATTATAGGTGCTAAAAGGAGTTAGTTGTGGGGTTGGCATCCGATGAGAAACATGTTTCTAAATGGTTGGGTTGAATTGTTCTGTTGATGCTATGTTACTCCATCGCTTTTGTGATTTCAGAAATTGTTATATATTAGTTGTGATGAAACAACTATTATTATAATAATTCTTAAACTTCTTTGAATAGAATTAAGCTTGTAAACACTTTGATACACTTTTGGTGACTTCCAGAATATTCAACCCATTTGGGGTGTTAGTTTTTAGCTAAAGTTATTGTTTTACCTTTCGGTCCTTCAGCAACATAAGCCAAATTTTGCATATATATGGGTTTGAATAGTCCCCTTGCTGTAAAAGATGTTAACATGTATACACTAACACTTGTTGCTATATATGTTTGGTTAATTCGAGTGTCATGATATTGTTTCTTCTGTGCTTGTTAAAAGAATCAGATAAGAGTGTGATGCTTTAAGGACTTGTTTGGTACAAATCTATCATTTTAGTTGCATTTATGGTAGTTGTATGATCAAAAGTTAGATTCAGTGACTAAGGTTAAGTGCATTTCAGCATTTGTATGTGTAGGAGTAGAATTAGAAGGTGCGTGAGTCGATCTTTAAAAATAAAATTTGTAGGATAAATTGCTTCACAGAAAGTTTGTGTTTTTATCATAAAATTGTGTTAATATTAATATTGATGAAACCATGGATCTGATCTGGATCTGACAAGTTGGATCTTGGATCAGATCTGATCATGATCCATTGCCTCGCATCAACATCATCATTTACACCAAGTTATCATCTCATATCCAAGCCCAACTAACAAGAGATCCATTTATGATACTGTATAACATATTATTATTTTACAAGATTTATTGTCTTGACTCTTATTGTTGAAATATCGATCTTATAATTGATTGTTAATGTCATTAATGATCTTATGTTAATCACTGATTTTGTGCTTGACATCTTTGTTCTGGTTTTTTTTAATACAGGAACTGATCATCATATCGAGCAATCGGATTGTTAGTCATTTCATGAGTCTTGTCCGAGGTAGCTCAACGTACTTGGTTTACTTTTTCTTTTTGTATTTTTTTTCTCGTGATACTCGATAGTATTTTTCGTTTTTGTATTTTTGTGGGTGTGTTGTCATGGAGCTGATTTTGTGTGAAATATGTTGGTGCATGAGTACATGACTGTATGTTCTTTATTATACAAATCAATGCGGTCGTTATAGCCTCATTTTCAAACATACATCCTTTTTCAAGTTACAAATTCATTTAAGATCGTATTGACAACATATTTCTTTGCTTTTGATCTTCCCAATTATTATCAAAAAAATTTATTTGTTATAATATTTTAGTCTAACTCTCATGCATTCTTCAATTTATGTAAATGAAAATTAATATTCATAACTTCATTGAAAAGATATTTTCTATTACATATGACGTACCTGAAGCCTCTGTATTATTAAGTTTTAACTATATCTAATAAAGGTGTAACTTTTCTTACATAAACCCGATCTATACGACTAGAACATTTTCAAAATCATGTTTAAAATTTGGATTTTTGATCTTAAATAAATAGAATTACTCTCAAGTTTTTTCAAACTTTTTATGTAGAGCTTCGTCTAGCATGAAAATCATTCCATAACAATGCTTTTGACTGAGTTTTGTTGCAACAACACAAGATTCAAATCTACAAGTCTATCAGGAGACTTTTTAACGTATCTACCAAGATAAAGAAATCTACCAATACCAAATAAGCTTGGTAACCTAGTTTTTAATACATTAAATTGCAGCCACATTAGATGATGCATTATTCGTGGTCATTGTGTTGAAAATAACATTACCATTCTTTTTTCATGTGTCCAAAAGATACAAAATGAGTGTCATATAAATATATTTTATTTGTACTTCACAAATACAATCACATACTTGCTAATTTGCTATCATACAGATAATGGTATACAAGTAAGAATAATAAATAACAATTATGAAAAATACAATACAATAAAATAATAACGACATGAAATTTGCAGCAAGCTTTTCAACTTCTTCACGAACAACGGCTATGTATACAATTAACTGACTAAGGTAATTGTAGTTGCAATTTGCTCCATTTTTTTCTGAAAAAAAAAAGAAATATATTAGACTCTGGATATTTCGGAATTTCTTTTATCTCACCTCATATTATATGTACATACATATAATATTTGTGTGTATATGTTTTTTAGAATACAATCATGCTGTAAAATGTGATTACAATTTAGATTGAACATACCTAACAATTTCCACAACAAGACAACAAATAATAATAGCAGATAATAGTGCAGTAGGCAGAGCGACGATTCTCATAACACGTCTATAGCCAAGATGAGATAAATCAAATGCAACACCAAAAACAATTATGCTCGATACAATAGCTATACCAAGTCCGATGATTGCCTTTTCCATCAATGAGTAGATTGAAGAAAAAGAAGTGGACAAATCAAATCCTAAACCTGTTGATACAACACACGTATAAAATATTAGAGACACGTATAACACATTTGTTACACACAATTTATGCAGATGATGAAACCTTTGTTATCGTCTATGCTCATTTCCCAATAAATGATGGCCGAAACCATAACAATAAGCAATATCACAAAACATAGCGCCATTGACACGGTTTGTCTCCTAGCCATTGATTAGGTTTTTCTATAATTTTGCAACTTGATAAAACTAGAAGGATTGATTTAAATGTTTTAGTTATAGTGTTTTAAGTTATTAGGTTCTTTTCTTGTTCCGAGTGTTTCAAGGGTTTTGTGGAATTCAAAGGTAATGGTATTTATGATACCTTTAGGTTTGCACTTTGTAACAAAAGGTTATGGAATATGCTTTGGTTAAGGCTTTTGCTCAATGTTACAGTCTTTATAATAACTTTACGTATTATTTGTTTAAAGTAATCTCTCCATTGTTTATTTCTATTAATCTTTAATAACTTTAAATGGTATAATTTCTATTAATTACTTTATAAAAAAATCGTATAAACTATAAACCATAACAACAAACACTGTTAGAATATTGAGTACTACTAACGACACTTTACTCGCGGACGAGATCCATTGAATTTTTTTTCGGCAGATCATTTCAAGGAAAAACTTCGGTAAATAACACATTGGTAATTTGTCGGAAAAAAATTCAAGTGTAACCTTAGAAGACTTGTTAGTCATCCTTCAGTAAACATATTGTAGAGAATTATGAAGAGGCTGAAGCAACCAAATACCCAAAGTCCTTCTGCATGCATGCACATGAGTACTGAAGTAGAAGCTTCGGAAGTTCTCACACCAGCAACAAGAAACACTCTAAGTGTGAAATCTTCCGAAGCCAAGACCAATATCTTCCGAAGCCAAACATGAAGTCTTCCGAAGCTTCAGAGACAAAGTCTTCCGAAGCCTCAACC